>VYZX01015936.1:0-13003 GCA_013401335.1 Brachypteracias leptosomus | reverse complement strand
CTGGGTCACAGATTTATTTTTCTTTTTTTTTGTATTTTTTAATTTTTTTTCTTTTTTTTTGAAAGATAAAACTCAAACCACTATTCTGCAGAGAATGGAAGTAATAAGGAAGAAAGGCATGTTATAAGGCACAAAGACATCTGCTGCAGAAATACAGCACCTCACAGCCAGCAGACATAAGGGAAATTCTGGTCTCTAGCCCCCAGCTTCATTCCTCACAGAGTTGGCAGGCAAGTACTTGATGCTTGAAAGAGAATCAGTGCAAGAAGCACACCTGGCACTGAGTTGCTGTGACACAGCTCCAGTTACACCACTAGTGAGCTTTGTGCTGATCAGCCACTGTGTGACTGACTTTCTGGTTTGCTGTTCACGTTCTTAAATGTGTTCAGATGCCATTTTCACGTTGCAAAATGGAGTTCAAGAGCTGCCTATAGCCTCTGTTCTGCTTAAGACTCTGGAATACTTTAACCACACTCCTGACTTTCCAGAGCACCCTTGCAGCAGTGACAGATCGAACCATATGCTGGCTTTACTTTTTCCTTGCAAAGTTCTAACACAGTCCTTGAACTTTGATTTGTTTTACAGAGGAACTGATTACTAACATTACAAATCACTAAAAGCAGAAAGTCTACATTTGCTCAAAATTGCCACAGAGTCCAGTACTCTTCCTTAAATCCCAATTTGACCTGTTTCTTCTCCTCTGCAAAACAGCAAAACGTCTTTGTGGGAAGGGGCAGTTCCTCCTCCGCTCATCTATGAGCTCTGGAACTCAGCTCTCTGAGTTCAACTGCAGCGGAGAAGGAATCCCAAGGGTCTCTTCTAGTACCACTATTTCCTATATGGCTGCCTGTCTTTAAATAAATAAATAGATTTAGCTCATTTCCCCTTAATTATATTAGTTTGTAATTTCCAAGTCAAATACTATTTTGCCTTTTTTTTCCTTTTTAAATAAAAGAAATATTTGTGCCAAATCATATTATCCTCTGCCCTGAATGGTAGCTACAAGATTATTCAGTTTATAAATTTCCATCTATGCAAAGCAAAACATAAAATTAAAGTTAGCATATGTTTGCAATCTTTCCAAATTAATAATGAAGGCAGAGAGTGGGACTGTTCCCAGCATCAAGCTTCTGGCACCATATGCTTTGCTGTCTATCCCTACATTGCTGTCTTATCTCTTATTCTCTAAACAGTATTAGCTTCCTTCCCCCCACCCCCTATAAAATAAAGTTTTTATTTCAGCTACTGTGAATTCATGGCAGGCAGCATCAAATGCTACACAGGCACACAAAGGCTACATCTCTGCTACCTAATTTATTCCAGACAGGCCATATTTTTCTCATTTTTCTTAGGTTTGAAAAGCATCATTGAAAGAGTCTTCAATTTTTCAATACATGAATGTAACAGGCATGAATTTACACAAAGACACAAAATACAGATAAGATTCGGTTATCACTGGAAATCTGGCTCAAGCTCCTCAGAAAATTCCAGATCTATGTCATTATTAATATTCATTTACTTGTAAAACTAATTTAAACAAGCAGAATTAAGGGTAATAAACTGATTTATTGTAGCATTTTGTCCTCAGCTTTTGTTATAAGGAAGGACAATGGTTTCAGCAACCAGAAAAAACCCTCAGGTTTTAATACTGAATATACCACATTATTTATATAATAATATAAATATATACTTAAATATATACAATATATAGAAATGTANATGCCTTCTTTGTCTTAGTCTTTACCAACAAGGTTTCCCAGGGTTCTATGTCTGGAACAAGGGTTCAAGGATGAGAGAAACTACCAGCAGCAGAGGAGGAACAATTTAGGGAGTACTTAGCAAATTTAAGCCTATACAAGTCCATTAGTCTAGAGAGGATGCATGTGAAGGGTGTGGGGAGAGCTTGCTGATGACACTGAAAGGCTGCTCTTTGTCACAGCATGGAGATTGGCTAAGGGCCTCAATAACTGGAAAAAAGATTACAGTGGTATTTAAAAAATGGCAAGACAACAAATCAGGGTACTACAGGCTAGTAAGCCTTTCTTTGGCACCTGAAAAAACAATGGAGTAAGTTCTCTTCAAAGCCTCTTCTAAGCACATGAATTAGTAGTTTATTGAGAATAACTAGCCACAGGTAATCATGTTTGGCAACATTAGCTTCTGTAATGAAATAAGGAGATCTGTGGATGAAGAGAGCCATGAATATCACCCACCTTGATTTTAGCAAGGATTTGACATGGTGTCCCACACAATCTTTGTATCCAAGCTGGGATGTTATATGGCTAAACAGATTTAATTTGTACTCGACCTGAAAGTTGGCTACAAGTGGAGCTATTCTGGGACTTATCCTCTTTAATATCTTTATGAAAGACAGAGGAGAAAGCAAAATGCACCCTCATCAACTTTGTGAATAATATCAAATTGAGGAAACACAGAAAACTAAGTTGGAGGGAATGTTGATAAGTCATTTAGTCCATGCCACACTCAAAACAGGTCTAGTTAGACCAGGCTCCACAGGACCTTATCCAGCTGAGTTCTGGGTATCTCCAAGGATGCAGGCTTCACATATTCTGTGGGTGTGTTCCAATATTTAAACTGCATGATGGAAACAAAAATCTCTGTATTTAATCCAATATTTCTGTGTTCCATGTAGTGGATGGAACTTATCCTGCTGTCTCTTCTCCTATCTGCAGCTTTGAGAGGTGCATGAACATACTTTAGGGCAGATGTGCCATCCAGAGGGACCTGGACAGACTAAAGGAATGGGCCAGCAGGAATTTTGACATACCAAATGGAAAAATGCAAAGTCCTGCTTCTAGGAATAAACACTGCAATGGCACAGGCCAGCAACTATCTGGGGAGAAGCTCTGGGGTGAGTGATCTGAGGTTCCTGGTGGACAGCAAACTAAGCATGAGCCACTAGCATGCCCTGCCAGCAATTAAGCTTAACAACATGCAGGGTTATATTAACAGGACTGTAGCCAATACATCAAGAGAAGGGATTGCACTCATTGGACTGCATTTGGAATGCTGTAGCCAGTTTTTGGCCACAAAAATATAAGATGTCAATAACTAGAAGGAGCACGGTAGAGGCCCACCACCACAAGGTAAAGAGCTGACACAGTATATGAGGAGAGGCTGAGAGAACTGGGCTTCTTGTAGAAGAGATGGCTCAGGATGGGTGCTAGACCTAACAGCAACCTTTCTTTATTACACAGAAGGTTGACCTAGGCTCTTTACTGAAGTCCATGGCTGGAGAATGAAAGACGGTGGTCAAAATTTAAAATAAGGGAGCCTCTGACTTGACATAAAGGAAAAAAATGTTCAATGTCAGGAGAGCTAAGCACAGTAAGAGGCTGCAGAATCCCTGTTCTTGGAAGTTTTCAAGGCACACCTAGACAAAGCCCTGAGCAACCTGATCTAAATTCAATATTGACCTTGTACTGGGGAGACAGCTGAATTAGGACCTTCCAAGCGGTTCCAAGGGGAAAAATTCTACAATCCTAACTAGCTCTTTTCAAGAAAGCAGCAGCCTGGTAATTAAAAGCAAAGAACAGCAAGAAAAAAATTACACAATAACAATGAAATCCCGCTAGTGGGACAACCAATTTCTATCTGGCCTATACAAGGTTTTCCTTGTTAAGTAGAATTAATATTATACTATCAAACAGTCTTAGTGCTCATATACTAGTAAGATGTTTCCACTTTAATGATTCAAGAATTTAATATTGTGTACTCCAAAACACTGATTTGTTGCTATGATGGCACACGATTTCTACAGCAACATGCAAGGAACAAATTCAGCTCTTCATCCTTTGGAGGTAAACACAGTGGGAATAATGCCATTTTTCTCCTTAACAGAACAGATAAAGGATGTAAAATTTTGATTTTTTTCTTCTTTTTTTGGTTGAGAAAGAGAGAGAATGGAAGATTTTCTTAATGTAGATGCCTATCTACCCATGTCACATGTATGCCTCTAGTTTCTTGGTCAGCACTGATACCTTTAATTTCAGAGAAATATATGCGCCAATTCCAAAATCCTCATTAACATCAATGAGTCTTTGCAGAAACAAATCTCTTGAACTGATGACAACTAGTTGTGCAAGAAAGGACTATTTACATGAGAAAGGAACACCTTATACTTCCCATCTCAAATCTTTTACCCTAAGAAGTATGCTTATTGTCTCATCTCATGATGATTGAACAGGCAAAGATTGGAGATTTAATTTGAATTTCTTTTTATAATTAAGCAACAGCCTAAGCAATAAAAACTGTTTCTTCATACTAAAAATTAATTTAATGACCCAATTAATTTAACTAACATAACCACTAAAGCTACTTGGAAGCTCTATATAATTGCAGCTACTCATGGCATTAAGGTGACTTGCTCAATGGGATTAGAGTGGCAAACGAAAACATTGTAGTTTAAAACATCTTTTTCTCATAACAAGCACTTCCATCTTAAAGATTCTCTGGCCTATTAAAAAAAAGAATTTCAGTGTAATCTTATATGAATAGGAAGAAAATCAAGATGTAAAAGATGCTTATGTCTCTCAAAAAGGATATTTATCTTCTGAAGTATTTATAAAACAACCTGTGCTTATGATGCTTAAAAAAAAAGTGAAAATTTTATTCCAAATTATGCAAAATTTCTATTAAATTTTTTCTTTGATCAGTACCAGCATGAACATACAGGACAAAAAAATTATAAACTCAATGATCTTTCCAAAATGAATTAATGTAAGTAGTTGATTTCAGAAACTAATAATGCACATTAAATATTAAATCAAATAAATGATGTAATCTAATTACTATTTGTAATTATTTTTTTCATTTTCTCTTTTCACATAACCAGAAGGTTATGCAGAGCTTGCACATGATAGAGCTACAGGTTTTCAGCCTCTGAGGCTAAAACATGGGCTGTAGAGATATTACCAATACTCCAATTTAAAATTTATATTTAGTAGTATTCACCCTTCAATTGATGTTTAAAATGTAAGATTTTTAAATCATATCTACAATTTAACTACTAATTCCCTTATAAATGTGGAGATTGTTTATACATTAGACACTTGCACATTAATGGAAGCTACCAAAGTGCTTTGAACATGTAAACTATGATGAAATACTACAACAGTACGCTTAAACTTAAATCTTTTTTTTTTTCTCTAGCCCTAGTCCCATGTTATGCCAGCAAAGTTTAGATTTTCCTAAACCATGGAAAAATTTTTCTGTCAGAATTGTGCGACCCACTTCACTGTAATCTACCGTGGTAGTGGAACAGGATGTGAATTATGAAATGATGCTATTTGACAAACAGGCCAGCAACTGTAGCTACAACAGGTACTTTTTAATATCTACCTTATATGTGTTCCCTGGTTTGCTTCTTAGAGATAATAAAAGATTATCAAGGATTTGCTGTCCTGTACATTTAGTTGCCAAAAGCCTAGTTTAAGGAAAATTTGGCTGTCCTTGTTCTCTCAGTTCCTAAACAGTACTAGTATTTCAGAACCAACAATGAGAAATGGTAAAGCAGAACATCAATGAAAGGACAGCAGTACCAGGAGATCTTTCCCAAGTGTTAATAATAACTTCACAACATCAGTCCCTCTAGGAAAAAACATATGATTATATATATTACATGCATTTTATATATAGAAATTAATATACTGTATCTTAAAATATATGTAATACAACTATACATACACATACACAACTATATAAAGCTTCCTGCAGTAGTATGTATTGAGAGGAGCAGTCACCAAACTCTACAGTATTTATGCATCTGTTTACTCTGCTAATATGTGAAGACTTATCCTGGGTGCTGGGTTTGATCCCTCCCTTTAACATGCTGTCAGGATTAATACATTAAATCTATTCTGCAGTCTTCTTACAAATACAGGATGCTTAACAGGTGATTAATTTCTAACAAAATCCACAAGTAGCAGGAAAAATCTTATGCCCTCTATGAGAAAAGAAATGCATTTTGATATTGAGTCCATAGTATACACCAGCTTTTGAAACATGCTGGGCTTTGTTCCCCCAATCATGACTAAGCTTGCATTGTAGTTAACCAATTACAAACAGAATTAAAAACTCCATTACTAAGGAAAACCACATACTGTGGCCCTAGAGGAAGGTTATACATCTCTAGCTGAAACTGCAGAAAGGTTTTTTTATATCTTTGAAGTGCTGATCACAGTTGCTGGGACTTATCCTGCATCAAACACATGAGAGTCATTTAGGCTGGATGACAAAAATCTATTAGTTTAGCTTCTACAAGATTAAACACTACAGCAAATGGTTATTAATGCTGACAGAGATGTTTTGCTTGTTAGTTTGTTCAGAGTGGACCACATAACCTCAGATTCAGCACTAGTTGTTCCATAGTCATGTTCTTTGTATTCAAGGAAAACTGTGAGCAACGTATCCTGACTGAACACATTGTTTCATAGATGTTAAATTCCTAATACTTTGTAAAAATGAAATTAGAAGATGCAATTACTTTGAATACTACGTTGTGAAATAACTATCATATCAACTATTACTTATGCACTCAGAATGGGCCCTCAAATAGATTGGCCATGGGTACATACGAAACTGCAGTGGAAAAATGACATCCTTAACAAAGGTGCATTAAATTTCAGATAACCTTAATTCTGTGGAACCTTAATGAAAATTTTGCTTTCTCAACTGATGTTAATGCCTGCACAGAATGGAATTTACCCTTCATTCTCAAAAATGGCAGCTGACTCTCCAATCCTTCTGGTCATACTGTGGTCTCTCTGACACATGCTGGAATGGCAGGCCTGCATGGTGAAGTTCTCAACAAGGTAACAAGGCAAAAAGCTGTCTCTAGTCTGTCATACATAATATTGGGGAACCAAGTCTGTGGATCAGAGGGCAGCTCAGAAATCAGATCCAGTTACATCTTGCATGTTTGCCTGTCCATTATCCCGAAGCACACTGCAATATCATGTTTGGAACTGAACACCTATTCTAGGCTCCTGATACTACCTGACTACCTAGAAAGCAGCTGTGATTCTTGACATTAAACATTAGCCTCCATACCGTAACCAGCAAGTGAGCATAGACCATATAACTGTTGCTATCAATCACCCATCAGCTCAAGTGCTAGAGCACAGAGTTGTATACCCAAGAAGTCCATGCACTGGTGGTAATTCCTGTCAAGGAACATTATGACTCCCTGTGAGAGAAGTCAACATTTAAAGATAGAACTTTTAAAAAGATAACACTAAAAATTATTTCACTGAGAAGCGTACCATAGCCTGTATGCAAACAGCCAGATGGAGAAAGGAGGCAACTTTCATTTGCATAACAACTTTAAATGGAAATGCTTTGAAAATACAGTATTAACAGCATGTAATAGATCATTGTTACTACAGTGGCATCCCCAAATAGCACCATTGGGATCTAGGCCTCATTATAAGATGTACTCTATAAATGTAGACACAGAGATGTAAACCATACTTTAAAAAACCTTTCACCTACTGCAGAATATGATCTACCCCAACTGACTACAACATAAGAGAATAGATGGTTCAGATGACAACTGTAAACGAATTTTACAGATAGCTAAACTGCTCCTAATTTTATCAGTTTTGAGATCTCCTGTCACACCTTCACAATTTATAGTATGTAGATCCCTTAACCTTCCTGTAAAAATATCCGTAGACTCCCAGATTCACATACATGGATTAAGGTTGGAAACACTCCTTTCTGCTGACAAAGCAAGCAAGTACATGCATCTCTTCCTTGCACCATGACACAAAGTATCAGTTACATGCAAAAAGAAAAAAGGGCACGTACACCTTCAGTCTAGATGCTGTCCTGAAACAAGATTTTGCTGAGTTCATTCACTGTCATACCCTTGTGGAGCCCGCAGCTGGCTCTCATTACTAATCTTTAGTCTAGTTTAACAATGGAAGTTTTTCTTTTATCTGTCATTGTGAAAGTTATGCAATTTAAATCGTACTTTCCATTCTGAAATGTTTCATAAAGGGTTTTTTGCATTCATCTTAATGCCTTTAATTTCATTAATTTCATTTTCAGTGATGTGTTCTAATGACAATTTTAAATGAGATGTTACACTGATGGATGTATTTAACACTGGTTACTTGTGAGACACAGAAGCCCAAGAAGCCCAGCCTAAATGAAACAGACACGTTAGGGGAAAAGTGCTCGACAACTTTTAAGCAAGCAGAACAAAAAAATGCTGTTCATACACACCAGCATTTATGTTAGGCTTACTTCTCCTAACAGGTTTATTAGGAATTCTATATACCTGAATGGAGTCGAAAACATAGTAAATCTTATCAAATTCCATCAAAGCCTTAGTAACTGAGGGAAACATTTTTCTTCCATGGGAAATATTGAAGAATATCAGAGCTGATGCTACTTCAGGGACTATTTGTCTTCCCATGTCAGCCTTCCTATCCAAGGACAATGAGAAACAATAATGAGTTGGATTCAGATTGTAGCAATGTAAATACAAAGTCATCTGAAATTTAAAATGGTTTAAGCTGCAGCTAATTAGAAGACCAATGGATATAAATAGGGAATATAGAAAATATTTGAAGAGTACTAGAAAATGATGGATGATGATCCAGCGAGAAACAGAATGCTTTCATGAAGGATAATGACAGAACAAACAACAGTGCAGCGACAAAAAGACAGCTATCAACATTCAAAGTCGGAGCTCTTGGCACATTTGCCCACTGCCTGATACTGTGTTAGTCCATGGCTTCTCACCTTGTCGTCCTTTGCAGAAAACCTACCCTTCCTTTGAGTACATCATGTAACTATATAAAATACAGTAAAGAGGCCTTGAGGTCATTGAGCAGTCATTGACCAAAGAAGACATTGAGCAGAATGTTAGTAACTAGTGTCAATACCTACAATTAACTGCTCTGTATTTCCTATGATAAACAGCACTTTCTCTCCTAGAGTCTCTAAGAAACTTGAATTACTATATCTCAAATTCTTCATATATGTATGTGTGTGTATATATATACATACACATAAGCATAATTTTTTCTGAAATATATCAATCCAGCCAAATAGCTGACAAGGATGATTGGTGTCATTCTTGGATGAGTAAGCAAACTCATCAGAAAATTTGGGTTGAAAGTGACATCAGAAGATCATGTAGTCCCACTTCCTGTTCAAAGCAGAGTGAGCTTCAGAACAGGTTGTGCAGGGCTTAAACTTGACTTATCTTGAAAATTTCCAAGGATGGAAACAGAAGCACCTCTCTGGGCAACTTCTTCCACTGTGTGAGTCTCCTTGTGGTAAAAAAGCTTTTCATGCATCAGGTCTGCACTTCTCCTGTTTCAACCTTTGCCTCCCTCTCAACCTTCTACCATGCGTCACTGTGAAAATTCTTCTCAGTAACATCACTGCACTGGAAAGCCTCATTAGGTTCACTCAAAGCTTTCTCAGTAAGCCTCATTCTCTCAGGCTCTCTTCATAGGACACGTGTTTTAGTTCCCTGCACATCTTTGGTTCCCCCTCCATTGAACTTGCTCCAGTTTGTTGATGTCTCTCCTGTATTGGGTGGTGGGTGCGTGCCACACTGGGCACAGTAATTTGCATATAGCCAAACAAGTCCTGGGTAGAGGGGGATAATCACTTCCCCTCGTGCCCTGGCTGTGCCCCACACAGCTGGGGGCACTGCTGGTGGTCTCTGCAGCCAGGGCCCACTGCTGGCTCACGCTCAATTTGTGTCTGCCAAGGCCCCACGGCCCTTGCTGTAGAGCAGCTCCCAGCCAGGCAGGCACCAGCCCAAGTCATTGCACAGGCTCATTCCTTGCCAGATGCAGGACTTTGCATCTGTCCTCCTTGAATTTCCTAAGGTTCCTCTGCTTAGTCATTCCTACAGCCTGTCTAAGTCTCTCTGGATGGCAGCCTTGCCCTCAAGGGTATCAACTGGTAACCCTAATTTGGTGTCATATGCACATCTGAGTAGAGTGTTCTCTATTATTTCCACCAGGTTATTGATAAAGACATTAAGCAGGACAGGTCCCAGGATATACCACGTGCTAGTGGCCTTAAGGTATAGTAGGTCCTTTAACCACTACCCTGAGCCTGATCATAAAACCAGCTTTCTACCCATAGAGCTCTCATCCCATCCAGACCATAGTGTCCTAACGTGGATAAAAATACTGTGGGAAACTGTGTTGAAAGCCTTGCTAAAGTCCAAGTAAATGATACGTGCTGCGATTCTCCCATTCTCAAATCTAGCCAGTTTATCAGAGAGGCCAGCTGGGCTGTTAGCAGTGATTTACCCAGAGTAAATCCATGGTGACTGCTTCCAATCATCTTTTCCTTCACAAGCCCAGAACTTATAACAGAAAGACCCACTACACTGGACAGGTCACTTTACAGTCTTGTTTCATTAATTCTATGGGCATAGAATTTTAAAAACCAATCTAAAAAAATAATTCTGATGGCAATGGATGATACCCACTATCACTAGTTAACTTATTCCTCAGTTTTATAAAACCTTTTAAGTAACAGAAAATTGTTCTAATAAAAAGGCAGGCAATACAAGAATGTATCTACAGACATAGACAATAGGCTTAGAAGTTCTATAAATTTATTAAAAAACCAAGTAAATATAACAAGTGAAAAGAGAATACTTGTCCTCTATTTATTTACAGAAGGCAAACACAATATAATATTCCCCATCTTGCAGGAACAATCCAAAAATGTTATATAGACTGGAATTCTCAGCCTTTGGGTTTTTTTAGTGTTCTGCTTAAAAATATATTTTCATCAAAGAGATCTCAGTAACAGAAATACTATGACATGCTATTTCTTTGGTCTTTTCCATGTGACTCAGCATCAACATTAAGCAATATCAATCTTTGAAATTCAGTACATAATTGAAGATATTAAAAAAAAATAAAATAAAAAGAATTCAGATAAGCCACTCTCCTATCATGCCTGGATAAACAGCATGGCTCTATTCATCTGCTGAAAACAGTTTAGACTCAGATCAACTTAAACTATGTCAGGCAATGATGTAAGACCACAGGAACTGAAGCTCCAAGTCCAGACAGGAGAGAGGCACTCTTAGGACTACATTGCCAGTCACCAGCCAGAAGGGTGACAGCAACTGTGACAAGCACAGGAAAACTAGAAATCCTGAAGAGGCAAAACCCAGACTCCTAACGAGATGTACATCCAGACCATTGAAAGGAGAAAGGTGATGCCAACATTAATTTTTAGACATTGGCAAAGTTATTGCATGGAACAGCTAGTCTTTGCTAGTCCATGTAGGAGTTTAGTATCTGTGTTGGTCCTTACTTATGCAAAGATCTAGTCCACATTATCACATCTCCCAAGAAATCATAAAGTATACACAGATCAAACATCTTTGCAGGACCAAAACCTCAAGGAAATCACTACAGTTGTGTTTGATTTCAAGGAGAAGAATCATATTAGAATGAAGCAGCTTGCTAAGCTAATATAATGAGCAGGTCAAACATAGAAAATGAGGCAGGTCAAAACAGTAGCCAAAACAGTAGCTCAAGAACAACTTTCAGAAGATATAAAAGTCAATGATAAATCTTTTTTCAAGTACATATCAAGAGTCAAAAACACTTCTACTGAGGAGTATGTGTCCAAAATGCAAGGTAGAAAAATAATGTTCCTGAAGATGGAGGTGAGAGCAGAGGAACTGCACACATTCACTATTTCTGTGTTCAATGTGGGGAAGTTCAACAAGCTTTTTTTAAGGAAGCCACTAAGAAAACAGTCTCAATGTTCTCAAATTCAAAGCCACAGAAAAAGGGATGAAATAACTGGAGAAGCCAAGGAGTACATTATTTTTCCAAAAAGCAAAAACCTTGGGATTCTAATAGAGTTCTAAGAAAGTATCAGCAAAATAGTCTGAAACATCTGCAAACCAATATGAATGTGAATTATTAGGAAAACAATATAAGACAAAGGAATCATCATCATTACCTTAACATACATATCTATGACACCCTTGTAACTTGAACACTGTCCTTGGTTCTAATCTCCCTCTCACAAAATAATGAAGTAAACATTAATAAAAATAGAGGAGGCTGACAGTCTAGAAGATAAGGAACAGCTGCCATAGTATATTCTAATAAATACATGGGGAACACCTCAACCTGGAAAAGCAATCAGTTACAGGACGTGTGGTAGAGATCTACACAATTATGAGTGACATAGAAAAGGGGAATATGGATCTATTTTTTATAGCTGTGTTCAGTACAAGAGCTAAGGAGCGTCAGATGAAATCATCAAGTGCAAGTTCCCACAGAAATCTTCACAAGGTGCATATAAGCTGAAAAACTCCTTGCCACATGATGGATGGTAAAGCTTAAATGTCTTCAAGGGGAGATTAGGCTCATTCAGGAATGACAAGCCCATACAGGAGTATTAAATGTAAAGCCGCCAGGTTCCTGTCTTATGATACTTGGTGCGGTCTGCAAAAGCATTCTGCGTAGTAACACCATGCTTACTCTGTCCTCTTCCCCAGGAGTCTTCATGTTGGCCTATGTCAAAGGGGATATAGGACTCAACAGACCTTTGATCTAACTTAGAATTGTTTTTCTGATGCTACGTCACTTTCTCTTCCAGAAAGCTACAAGTGTACAGACGCAGACCATGTTTAAAACCTCAGATAGAAGTCAACAGCAATTTGAGGAGGGGGGGTGGGGCAATCTCCTCTATTGCATGTTTAATAGTGGTATAAAGAGCATAATATAAGCAGTCACTGTATAACAGATGGACATATATCCACTTCAACAATACTGCTTTGGGCACTGTTATTTCACACCAGTTCATCCTACAATCACATCTGTCCCTGCACCCTATGATAAACCATGCAGCATATGCACATTTGAAACCTAATGAAGACAATCTTAATTAAATAAAAAAGGATCCATAAAAGATCTACAATGGAAAACCATTAGGGAAGTTAGCACAATATAGAATCATAGAATTG
>VYZX01015934.1:9413-31238 GCA_013401335.1 Brachypteracias leptosomus | reverse complement strand
CGAAGCCAGTAACAGATTAAAAAAAAGCATTCTGGAATGTATTTTGGCTTTTTTCAATTTCTGCTTTTTCACCACAGGTAGCCTTTCTAATTTCCCCTTGAATTCAGGTGGAGTAGGCAAATACTAACGTGTTTGATACAAGTTCACCAAGTTTAATGGGAGTGTTTCCACTAAGTTCAAGAGGCATTTGGAACACACTCAGTGTAAATAAGGATGGCAGAATGGCAGAGAAAACACAAACATACTATTTAAAGATAAGAAAAAATCCATTCTGGTTCAATACATCTAGAAAAAAAAAAAATTTAAAAATTAAACTAATCCNAAAATTGAAAAATTAAACTCATCCTTCTGAAACAGGCTAAAAGATTTTTTTTCCCTCTCACCTGTACTCTTAACTAGCATTTTTTTCACATTTCATAAACTTCAATACAGTCTACTACGAATCCAGAGGTGTAAGTAATAATCTATCTTTTTTCAGGACTCTGAACAAAATCCTGGCCTGACTGAAGGTAATGGAAGCTTTTTACTGATTTCTATGAAGCCAGATCTTCAACCGCTGAGAAGAAACTACAACCCCCATTTAAAAGCAAAAATCTGTCAAGAAAACTGGCACAAAAACATAACTAAACAACGTACACAAGGGATTTCAAATGAGATTAGAAGCATTGTTTTGACCTTGTGGCTTTCAGAGGGGTGTGAGAAAAACACAGTAAGAGCACAAGAAGCCTTTGCAAACCGGGCAGCCGAGACAGACAATTTAAAGAAATTGGAAAAGAAAGTCTGAACGGAAATGGAGTGAAAGGAAAATACAGCTCCATCTAGGGTGAAAGGAATGAAGACCAATAATCATTGGGATTCAGCTTTGTTTCTGCGGTAGGTGCTCTAAAAATCCATGTTGGAGGAGCAGACAGAAAGGTCATGGAAGTCAGAATTATTATATGAGAAAGGAAGTAAGGAACAATGGGCTCAGAGAAGTCCTGACAACTGAAGGATTGGTGGTCTTCACTGTGAAAGAATGGGTGGCCTTTATTGATGGGCTCTTTCTATAGAGATGAATTACGGAGAGCAATATCTATACAGACCAGAAGTGCACTGGTGACAGACTTGCTGAATTATTTGCTGCGGATAAACTCTCTAAGTATTCTCTCCTGATTTTGATTTTGAGCGGTCTAATTACTGCTGTGATATATATTACAAACCCCAGTCCAGCAAAGTACATACACATGGTTCTTAACTGTAGCCACATGAGAAGTCTCTTTAGCCCCAGTGGGACTATATATATATATATTTGAACTGAACAAAGGTAATGTTTTGCAAAGAACAAGATCCACTTGACTACTAAGCATAGAAGTCACACAAAGACACAGAGGCAGCAGTTTCACAAATAAGAGATGCCTACTGGCAATTCTTCTGTAGCACTGGCCACTACTCTGTCACTTTGTTTCCCTTTCCACTCCATCCTTTTTCTACTTCACTTACTAAGATTTCCAGCTCTTTAGAGCAATGTGGGCTTCCTCCTGCACCTGTATTTCACCTGTGACAAAGCAGCCTTGATGAGCTATGAGCATTAACCGATGGTTCCCAAATTACATATTACTCATTATTTGAAGCTTATGACTGACCACTAAATGTGTGTCCCTTTAAAATCAGGAAAAGTAAACCAAAGCAAACAATAAAGTGTAAATAAAGAAGGGAGAATAGGCGTTACCGAATGTTTTTTTGCTTGTACTAATTGTTATTCATGTGAAGATAAACCTCCAGCAGCAAAACCTCCTGCACCCATTTTCACAAGAACAACTGAGGCAGGCTGGTAAAAGGGGCTGAAACATTTGCTGTGAAATTTAGAGGTGCAGTTGCGGTAAATGTCCCGCCACAACTAAGGGTGAAGCAGGTGGGATCTAGTAATACTTGTTTACTTCAAGTTTAGCTTGTGAGAGACCTGGTCATAGAAGGGAAAACACGCTACGTTCTACCTTCTGTTCAGAACAAAGCTGCTCATAAAAGAAAGCACACGAGGACAGGGAGTTTTCTGTGAGAGGAGACATTTTGTAGGACAAAACTGTGGGAATCTGTGGGTGTGTAGTACGCTGAGGTTTGAACTCGGGAACTGTGAATGTAATCTCGACATCCAAGGCTAGCACTGTGCAGAAGGAGCCAACACCACAGACCACCTAATCTCTGAGAAGTCCGAGCTGGAGCTGTCACCCACAGCTCTACAAGCCATCTGCATGCCACGAGATCTCACAGTTCCCACTCTGGCTCATGTGCAGACTTTATGATTATCTGTCCCATTATCCATATGGACCAACCCAGTCTCTTTCTATACCTCTGTGACTTTGAATACACGATTAGCAATATGATGTAGACAAGTGCTTTTTTTCCCCCCTCCTGGCATCCCCCTCGTTTTTTAGGTCAGGAAATGCCAGCCCTTGCGAGTGTCTCATAGAAAATGAATGGGAAATTTGCAAATTCCTGTAAACACCCACAAATTTTCTCATGATCTCTTGTTGCTTTTCAATGGATGGTCCTTTGCAACTCCAAGAAGCCTGGGCTGCTGAATACAGCAATCATATTGTGCCAGCCTCTGAAATGTGTGGTTGTTTCACAAGGCAAATGCCCACACCACCTGGAGCTGGGCAAGCACACAATCACTTCAGTCTAACAGAGAAACTCTGACTTTTTCTTTGTAAAAAAAAAAAAAAAGCAACCAGCAACACACAACTACAGATTTGTTGAGTATTAGCTTTAAAAGGTAATCCCTATTAAGGCACAATAAAGCACAGGTTGATCCGGGCTTGCAGGGCTAGTCCTTGAGAGGGTCCTGCTGGAGGTTTTCTGGAGTGCTGAGTTTACATTTCTGAGCCTCAAGTCTCCAGCAATTCCTAAAAATAACCTCACCAAGCCCTCTCATACTTGGCACCGAAGGAACCTAAATCTGGTTCAGTGTGGAAGAGCACTGTGATACAGTTTCACCCGGTGACTCAAGCATCAATCCCACAGCTCCCAGCTCAGCCAAGTGTCCGCTTGAGAAAGACACCACATCTTGACCGGAATACAGAAGAATGGATAAAACCACAGTGGAGAAATCTAGCAGCGGATTTCATTTGCAAGTCTCCAGAAGTGTCTAAGAGTTATTGGAAAACAGCATCTGATAGATTATCAAGCCTGGAACCGTTCGAGGGAACCAGGTAAAATCAATGAAATCAGTCCTTTGAGACTGTACAAACAGTCCAAGCTCCCACAAACCCTCAGCCAGATGACCCCGAGATGCCCTTACAGACTCATCAGCAATTCAGCAGCCAGAACAAGGAGGAAATTGGGGGCCTTATTAAAGACCAGCCAAAGCAAAACAAACCAAAGACTTGGTCACCACTGCCAAAAAGCTGCTTTCACAAGTCAGGAATCCTGCTCATGCAGCTGCCTCACTTGCCCCTCATTTGCCCACATCCGCTGAGTTTACAAATGAACCTATTAGAAGGCATGATTCTCTATTTTATTTGCCAGGGGAAAAGATGGTAACAAAAGGAGGCTGTGAGTGGATGACTATGCCAATGCTCCTTTTGGTTTTACTGGCATGTCATTATATTTTAAAAATAGGACTTGATTTTTAAAATAAACAAAGCATAATATGGAGGTTTCTGTGTAAACAAAGGATTGTACATGTGGTGGTATGATACAAAATTTCGTGATCAAGAATTTTCTCATTCAGCTTGTCTAATCAGCCAGAATAAACTTGCAGTCACTAGACTGTAATTATAATTGCATCTAATTGATTCTTTTTCCTCCTCCTTTTTTTAAAACCTGTGGTATTGTGGTACTGCATCAACAGTAGCTCTCGACACAAGAATGCACATGAGGGACTCTAGGGTAGGAAACGGAAAGAGCCATGTGAGTAACCATCTCATACTCACTACATTGCTTACTTACTGTTTACTTCCATTAGGAATGCTCAGAGGCACCAGCAAACAGAGCTCAGAATCTGAACAACCATCTCTCTCCTGCCTTTGAGGGGAGCCCCTGTCCAAGCAGGGAAGCTGAGTCATGAGTCCTTAAGCTGGTGGTAACACAGAGTCAAGCAGGGCTGGCCATGGCCAGATACCTAGCTAATAGTCTTGGGAAAATCATCAGCAGAAATAGAGGCACCTTCAGGCTAACATGACAAATAAATGGGGATTTTCAAGAATCTAATACTGAAAACGTGGGCGCCAGTCAGAAGTTCACATTCTTTTCTCAAGCAATCTCTGCATGACTTATTCAAGGCGGTACAAAGTCCCTGTGACAGCTGAAAATTATATCCAGATTGCTTGACTCAGCCTTGGAAGTACTGCTCTTCCCTTAGCACAGTGGCTAACATGGCCAGCAACAGCTAAATGAATTGGGATCCTAAACCACAGTTTCAAAGGATTTTGGCATAAAATTGCATTAGAACAATGGAATGTAGGTTCTTAATTCACTTAGTCATTTTTGAAAATGAATAGAGGATTAACAAGGATCATGCTACAAATACACTTATATTCTTAGCATATATTTAAGGTTTGTTATCTGCATATGCTGTGTCAGTCTCTTGACCTCTGTACGTATGAAGAGGACGCTCAGAATTCACACACCCTTCTGGTGTTTCTCTGGCCATTCTAACTGGCCCCTAATCAGTTAACGCTGCTTTTTTTTCCAAAAGAGTTTTCTAAAAGCCCATGAAAAACAATAGACATTGAGAATCAGATTTTGGCTTCATCAAATGGCACTATAAAAAACACCCAGGACTCTCAACAAAGATGTCAGTGACTCAACAGCTCTCAGTAACCACTGCAAAACAAACATGAGACAGTAATTGCTATGTAGGGGTTGAGCATCTGCTAAGAGGAACCATATTTTCATTGAACTCTGATTCTAACAAAGTAATCTCTCCCCAGCAGAAATATGGCTGAAGGGCAACACTTCAAATGTGGAGCGTGTTGATATACAGCAGTCTCCCCCCAGACACCAGTGTGCTCCACTATATAAATAACAGAAGGGCTTTGTTTTGAAAGAGGATGTTTTACAATAAAAGGGGGGTTTTTTTATGTCAAAAGTTTTCCGGTTACTTGTGTGGTATCATGTCCTCTAAAGCACTGTGCTAGCAAATGGCTCTGAGGGTACCTTCATAGGTGGGTTTGGCCTACAGAGTGCAGTGGAGACGCAGCCCAGCACCAAACTGGGATACTGGAAGTCCAAAAGCTGAAAACCCCTCTCAGCAGGAATTCTTAGCCAGGGTGCAGTTGTAAATGTACGTAGCCAGCCTACTACCCCGTGCGGGCGAGCTCTGTGGTCTGCTGAGGAGCTGTGCCACACGCTGCACTGCCTCCTGCTCTGTGGTCACTGAGAGTAAAACCAACCTAGTGCAATCCTGCCCAGCATCTTCAAAGCAAACGCTCATTCCTGGGAAAATATGCTCTCTTTGGTAACCCAGACTCCTAGAAGAAAGCACCTTTTGATGGTAAGGCTATGGTAAACGGGAGGAGTGTTTGCTCTCTGCCATAATCTCGGGTAATAGAGCCAGTTTTCTAAACAGAGCTCAGCTTTGGGAATCGGCTGTTCCTGTCAGACCCAGATTCCTCGTAGCAAGAATGCTTGCAATCCCTGCGACTCTCTGTCCCAGGACAGTATGGCTGTGTAAACAGCACACTACAGTGGGATTATACTGAAATTTCACATCATTCCCTGACAGAGAGACCAGCTTCCACAGCCCTGGCTATCTGCTTGTACCTGTTGTGGGACATAAGTGTTGTCTGGGAAATGCAGCTAGAAGAGAAAGAAATCATTGTACTATACTCTGCATGATAGGAGGAAGAATGCAAGTCTAAAACAGGTTAAACATGGCATTTTCTTATTTTTATAATGTGTTGTGTACAAGTACATAGCTCACTGGGCACACCTAGATGCTAAGCCAAGTCTAGAAAGCCACACAAGCTTTTCTTATGTATTTGAGTATCTAGAGTAGTGCAGACTGAGTTTAAGAAATGCTGAGGACTCAGTTCCCACTGAAGCAAAAAGGCAGAGCCACTAATACTCAGGCTGTACAAGCGACTACTGACAATCATGTATCTGCACAATTACACTCTTAAACATCTTAGAAAAATCTGCTCCAAGGTGCCAAAGGCTTAAGCACTTGTTTTTGCAAACTTCATGACAGAATTGTAGCATTTATGCAATCGTATAAACACCAGCAATAAATTTTAAAATCAGTAGCTTAGTCTTCTCTACACTTCTTTAATAAACATACAATTAAATAGTGCTTTCTAGCATAAACAATCAATATTACTGCATTTAAGTTATTCTCTCCTACCACACCTCTGACTAATACTTCTAATACCTCACTTCTAATTAGGAGTACCAAATTCTACTCTGGAATTTCAATATAGAAATAACCAGCATTTAGTGAACAAGGGTTTCCTAGGCTGGCTACAAAATACCACTTGCAGCTTATTCTGAACTTCACAATTGGAGCTGATTGGAGAGACCTGCTGCCACTTTTAATACCACTTTTTCAGCAGTGACACAAGTAATTTGTTATGGAGTGATCCTCATAATTCTTCTCAGATGCTGATAAATCCAAGTGGCTGGAGAACTAAAAGCCCTGATCCAAAGGCCCTTAAAGAGACAGGCTTTAGAGAGTGACTTAATAAAAACTCCCACCCCAAGCAGTCTGGCAGCTGAAAGAGCAAAGAGAGACTCTGAAGGGCAGTTAAGCAGCTAATTCTCCACTGAAATTCCAAGGATTTTGATTCTTGCATCCCTTTATAACACTAAAAAACCTCTTTGTATCTGTTAAAATGCTATGAAGGATAAGAAGGCTTTAGGATGGTATCTGGCTTGCATGGAATAAGATACCATATAAACGCACAGGAAGGAGAGAGTCCCTTCCCTGCAAGGTTTACAACATAAAAGAAACCAGCAGAGTTTGTTACAGCACAAGGAAACAGCAAGGCAAGAATGGCCATGGTGAAAAACAGAGTCCCAGTAAATCAGGTGCCCCTTGTCTCTTCTGTAGGCACTCCAGCAAAGGGCTCAGCAAACTGCCAGACCATGAAACCTTCACATTTCACCTGAGAGAAGCAAATCGCAGCTTGCCAAAAACAAACCAGCCTTTAACCTTTTCAGTCTTTTAACCTTTACATAAACTGTGCTTGTTTTCCCGTATGAACAATGGCCTTATTGTTTAAGTTAAAATACAGTACATGACCTGTGATGTTAGGAAATGAATGAATTGTTGTGTTGTCAACAGTTATTTTTCCACGCCTCCCTATATCTAGGAATTTCTTTCCACGTCTTTAGTTTTAAAGAAAACACGACACTTTGGAGAATGCTGCTGATACCCTTAAGTTAACAAGTTCTAGCAGTGAAAATTATGTAACAGGAATTTTCAGTAATTCAGACACTTCTAAAATAGGCTCACTTCTCAGTAAAGATTTCAGTGAAGAATTCCCTTCCAATCTAGGCAAGTAACATTAATTTTCAAGAGTTTCAACATTGCCCAGAAACTCTAATTTCACACACACTGAGGGCACCTTACAAAACCTGACTACTTATTAAAATGCCAAAATGGAAGCAGAGCTCTTCTAACATCTGGCCAGACTGTGGCTACATGACTCAAGATGACTGCATGAGAAAATATAGGGTAGGTAAGAGTAACAAAAGATTAGGAAGAAAAATTCAGACACTCATTCAACATAAGGCATGAAGTCCATCTTCAAACACTTATTGCTTACTACAAGTTCATTTAAAATTGGAAAATGTCCAAAACAATTATAGCAAAGATAAAGATAAAGCAGAATTTTTACATATAGCAGAGAAGGTATCCAAAGTATCCCTCTTCTCAAGGACAAGAGACAACAATGTAATAATTAACGAATAAAAGCTTTTGAAAGGGGATCCTTAGAGTCTGAAGAAGTTTCGAAAAAGAATTACACAAACAATATGAAATATGCCTTAAGTAATTACAGTTTTCTAGATTAGAACACTTCCATCAACTCGGGAAGGAAAAGGTTCTCACTTTTGTGAGGCCCACTGGACATAGAATGGACCTATGAACAAATATTTATGTAAAGGAAATATTTTCCCAGGTTGGACTAGTTCCTAAATATAAGGATAGGTCTGGAAGGTATAAATATAAATGGACTTGTCTGGGCCAAAGTACTGTGTGACGAAACTTGTTTCAGACCTTGTTACCCACTTTAGCCAACAGTATCATAGCCTGAGGCAGTTTTCATTTTATTATATATAGCCCTGAGAGAATTTGAATTTAGGAGAAGAATCTTTTTTGACTGGTTTTGATCAGCACTCTCCCTTTAAGTCACTGCTTCCACGAGCCCCTGGGAAATGACCAAAAATACTCCTCTGAGTGGGATATGCTTATGTATCACAGAAATGTGAAAAGGATACCACATCAGTGATATAATGCATATTTTAATCACAGGGTAAGGTATTATTACCCTACAGCTCTGAGATTTTAACATATAAAATTTTTTGTGAGTCCATCAGGGCTTGGTCAAGGAGCACAAGGCATCCCTAACATGCTACTTTTAGAAAATATGAATAACTTGCTACTTTTAGAAAAGAACAGTATTCATATGAATAAGAGTATGACTAGATCATAAGTTGGATAGAAACAAGAATAATCTAAAGAGAAAAGAAGGAATATCACCAAAAGAGGTAGATCTCCCAAAGAAGGACTCTTCTGAGCTCACAAGAGTGACATATCCATGTTTTTCTCAAATAAGGAAAAAAAAAGGAAAAAAAAACCAAAAGAGCAATGGTTCCACATAATGCAACAGCTCCTCAGTTAATGTAAACTGGCGCCAGTTCATTGAAGTCAATGGAGCTCCAGTGATACGTACCAGCTGAGGATGGGGCTCTGAATTCGTAGGCACTTGGCACAACGCCAGCCTCTGCCTGCATACAGACCAGTATTGGGTATGTAAACACTAATTCCCTAAAAATCTGAATTTAGAAAAAATGCTTTATAGTTCTGACAAATTCCTCATGTAAAACAAATTGAGGCCTTCCCGTGTTCGGTGCCTCCATCCGAGCAGCAGACACTTGCAATCTTGTATGTGCTCTGGTTTTGCTCACCAAATTCCACCAGGCTAAAGGATGGCTCTCTCAGAATGCAAATCAGAACAGAGCCCAAAGGAACAGCTGCTTCCTCTGGCCTGAATAAAGACAATTTTAAATTTCCTCCAGACACTGGTATGTGAAGGTTAGATTGTGCTGTTAGAGAGTGAAGGATGGTGGTTAAGCTGCACCCCACTAAGAACTATCAGGACTTATTTTCAAATCCTCCCCCCCATTACTTCTTGTCCTCGCACCATAGACTAATACTATACTGTTGTCCTGGACCAACCCAAAGTGCCTTCTTCACCATAGCGAATAAGAGAAGACTTTGTCCATGTCTTGCCAAATTCCTGCATCTGTTTTGAGAAGGGAAGAGACAAGGTTTAGACCTACTTAATCCCTTTAAACCTGCATTGGCAGCCTGAGTTTCCATATTTTCCTCTGCTGTGTTACATTATACATCTAACCTACCAATCTGCAGTTCAGGACAGACTTTTGTTCCTCACCAATATAATACTAACTCTTAAACAAATCTGTTCAGATAAATAGAAGCATATCTTCTGACCTTCAGGATACTCTAGAAATATCAGCCTTGGAGACTGATTACCTCTAGAGCATCCACTTTACTGTTTCTGAGGGGACCACCGCAATAAAGGAATAAAAAGCCTTTGGAATCATGCATTTAACATCTTCATATAAGCCATACTAAGCTAAAAAAATAGAATTATTCAGCTGCCAATTATTCAATTCATTTGCATGAACACAAAGAAAAGGAAGAAAGAGCACCAGTACTTAATTAGCTTGGCTCTAAGGGTAGAGTATTTCTCCTTTTGTTTTTTGTTCTCTATGGTTCAAGTGGCAAGCTCATAATTCTCAAGAATTGCTCTAGATGAACACTACAGCATAGGCTGATCTCCAAAGTTAGATCCTTACTGCTGAAGAAGTTCATCACAGGTGCTCATTTGAGACAAGGTGTCAGGTAAGATCATGGTCAAGCTTTAGACACAGGAAGCACCATTTTCACATAGTGGTTNNNCACCATTTTCACATAGTGGTTTAAACTAAATTGACATAATTTGTAGAAATATCTGAAAATAAAGGTGTTTGGCAGCAATAAGATCAGAGGCAGATTCCCAGTGGAATTGGCTTACTTCTCCTGTAGCTCCTTTCACTAGACTAATTTTGTCTCAAGTTCAAAAAGAACAGAAAAACCTTCAATTCATTTACCAATATACTGAAGGGTATTACCAAAGGAGAAACAAATCTGAACAAGATCAATAAATCTAATTCCATATTGACTGTCAAGTTTTTCTACTCATTTAAACTCACTCATTAGCCCCAAACTGAGCCTTAAGTTTGATGTGCATCAGTTGTTCCAAGATTGGCTTTTTTAAGTCACAACACTTGGAGGGAGGAACGACTTTTTAATCCTTATCTGTGTGCCAGATTTCATAAACACATCTGTAACAGACTGCTAACACAACCACACAAAATATTTGGGTAGAATCTATGCCCACTTAAATATACTCAGTCATTTATCCAATAAAATGTAATTATAAAAACAACAAATTCACCTGATTTATGAAATATTTACATCTCATTTTAGGACCAAAACCAAATATAATTAATAACTATAAAAACAAGGGGTAGGAAACCACCACTGTTTTGTCATGCTTTCATTTGTTGACAGTGGTTTTGGTTAATAGAAACATGTGGCCTGTGAAGAGGAGGGGGAATTGTTTCAGGGCTTGATTTTGGGTTTTGTTTTGGTTTGATGGTTTGGGTTTGGTGTTTTTTGTTGTTGTTGTTATGTTTTGTTTTTTGAGATCCCAGATAGTGATGGGAGAAAAAGTTAATGATAACCAACAAGAGATTTCACCAGGAACTCAAAACCAACCCAAACTGAAACCTGTTTTGATTGGAAATGAGGAAAAGGAAGTGGGTGTTTAGATCCAGATCTAAATTAGGTTTAGTCGGTGGTTTGGGGTTTGGTTTCGTGACCAAATCAGGGCTGGGGTTCTCGTACAGACCCGATGATGATGAAATCTTCCAAACTTGAATCATGTAACGTGAAGTCTTGTAACCTGTTGTCTTGAGATTTTGGTCCCCAAGACTGGAAATCTTTTTATAGTTATGGCTGGTTGACTGATACCACTGTTTTCTATGTTCCTTTTGGGACAGATTCTTGAAATTTCTTTTCCTCAGTCACTGTTTTCTGTGATGCACACTGAACTCCGCCCTGAAAACCTGACATTTGCAACCATTTTGGCCCACATAAAGAATTTTTGAACTTCAGCAAAGCAGATGTTGTCTGATGTAGGGAACTAGTAGGTGGCACCCTGTGAGCAACAGCTCTGAAAGATTAAGGCTGTCTTCAAGTGGCAAGGTCTCCGTAGCACAAGAAAGCTCCAGCCCTATGCTCAGGGAAGCAAGCATATCAGTAAACCAGTGTGCCTTAACTGAGGAATCCTGTCATGGAGATCAAGGAAGGTCCAAAGTGACTGAAGAAAGGCAAATGTTTTACCCATCTTCAGAAAGGGTAACTAATGGGAGACTACTTTAATTCCTTGATGCAGTAGACTCTTTACTGGAACATTTTATAGAAACTACCTAGAGCAACTATGCTTCCCAGCGCATCTTTATTGTCCATGCTACAGAGCTCTCTTGGCTACATTGATTCATAACCATGATAATGTCAATTTAAAGAGGGGACAAAAATGTACGACCAAGACCAGGAGTGTGAGTGAAGACAGCCTGTTCTCATGTCAGATGTTGCAAGTCTGTGCTCGTTCCATAGGCTGTTAATTCCATATTCATAGGCCACAGTATCAGTATAGTCCCACAATCTACAGTACTGAGTTATTTCTATAAATGGAAGCAGTTGTGCTGCAATTGTTGTCTTTGGGTTCAAGTTAAGATGTGAAAAGATGTGTTTAAAGCAAAATTCACTCCATTAAAAAATAAACTCTGTCTTTGCAATAGATCCAGTTCTTTCTTCTCCCCTGTATATGTATATATACATACATAAAGACATTTATGTATACATGTATTTATATATATACACACACTCCCTCTCCATATAAGGTCTTGGTAAATACGAACTGCATTTGACTCGGAAGGGAAAGAGACAGTTTAATTTTAATAGGCCAAGCACATATATTATCAGACAAAACGAAAGACAAAAAAAAAAATCCCAAACTAAGACCATGTAAGGTATGTATCAACCAGTTTTGAAAAAGGTTCCCACTGGAATTATTCCAGACTAAAACAATGAGTCATCCCCTAAGGAATCCTGTCCTCACATGAAATATATAAATCATTGTCCATTTTGGAAGGATTACGCCAGCAGCACATATTATTAAAATGTTATTCCTTTGAAAAGTGCTAAGACAAAATCCAGCATTTTGTTCTCTAGATCCTGATTTGCACTGTGAACAGGGAGCCTCACCACGGTCCCCCAGGGACAGAGTCACAAGGACATTTAGTTCCTGCATAGTCAATATATGTTCCCATATGCCTCTGCAAATCTGGGCAAATGCAAACAAGATCACAGCTTTCAGAGGTTTCCTCCCTTTTTTCCTTTTTATTTATTCCCCGTGAGACAGCAAAGCTCTGTGAGCTGTGGTAGAACAGACAAGAACATCACATCCTCGTGTACTGCTCTAAAACTCTTATTGGAATGCGTAAGGTTAATGGCATAAAAGTCGCAGTAGACAGAAAAAGTTCATTATATGACATTCCCAAAGAACAGGTTTTACTTTCTTGGGGTGGGACAATAACAAATAAGTTATCTCATATCTAATGTAATTGTGGATAAGTTATTCACTAATAACTATTACATTAAAAAAAATTTTCAACTCTTCAGATTCATTTTTATGAAGTAACCCGTCAGCACCAGTTAACAGAACTGCTTGGCAATAGGTGTTCCCTCCTCCTGCTGGGAGGGCAAAGGACAACTGAGCTTTAACACCATCCTCAGCAACATCCAAATACTTCCTACCTCTCTCCTGGCAAGACATTATTTCTGTGCATGGAAAACAAAGAATAAAACAGGGTGGCTTTTTCCTCCCTTTCTTAGATCAAGTCATTGTGTCCCTGGCAATCCCAATTTATCAATGCAGAAACCAATTCAGAGACAGACAAGCACAGACTCACTACATCCAACCAACTATTTAGGGGGCACTAGCTGATCTTAAATCTGCTCTCACCTGATCTATCTTCACAACAGAAGCTCAGTGCCTCTTGAACCAACAACCTGACAGAGATACACCACCTTGATAGCCTGTGTAACCTCTAAAGCTGTCTAATAACTCCAGCTGGAATAACCAGTCACTAACTTCCACGGCAAGAGAAATAAAAAGGAGATACTTCATCTTGAAAAGAAGAGTCACTAATGTACATACTTAATGAGAATACTTTTAGTATTTATCTTTTTTCTCTGAAAGCATTTCCTTTGTGGTCTTTGCCAAATATTCACAATGCAACTTGACACAAGCAGCACCATTTTATTTTGCACCCTGCAGAGACAGGGACAGTCAGTCACAACCACATCTATATCACTTCTCAGACATCTATGACACAAAAGAAGAAAACTGAGGAACACTACCAACACTGCTTAGTCATTCTTTCTTCATTCTGGCCCATTCTTGACCGGTTACATCACCATTTTGAAATGTATGGGTTAGATGCTGAGGTCAGCATTTCAAAGGTATTCTACCACATCTCCTATGAAGCCCAAGTAACACAATCTTTCTCGTTGGTTGAGTCTCTAACATTAAATTCACGTGGTACAAAGCCTCAGTGTAACAGAGGAATTAGTTTTTATGAATAAACACAAATGAACAATTGAAACAATCGTGCAAAAGGTTACACTGGAATTTTTGGGGGTTTTTTTCAACTTATCTAGACAAACACTATAGACCCAATATGCTGGAACAGATAACTAACTTCTTTTCAAGCTTATCAATGGCTTTTCAACTGTTCCAAACCACACTTTAATTCTATGGTACATTCAAGAATATAAAATGAATCATGGGACTCAGAGAAGAAAAAAGCTCAGTAATGAACTTAGCAATCAAACAAACCACTCCTTATCACCACCAGAATGCTTCTTACAATATATACCCTTGAGTATTTTTTCTGATTAAAGTACTTTACACATACTGCTACTACTGCCTCCCCTTGCATTCTGTTATTACCTGCAAGCAGGTCTCCTGTACATTACTTAGCACTTGCATTATAGCTGACAATGATCTAAACACAGGAAAGTTCAGTAATATAGGAAAAGACTGGACTGCTCCAACCCTCATCATGGAACCATATTTTACATTTCTGCTAAAGACTTGAGTACAAGCTGCACTGGCAGCACAATATTTTGCAAAGCAAGTAATTTGAGTTTACAGTGCTGGGAGGAAAAAAAAATATTCAAAATATATCTTCTTGCATAATGTTCATGTTAAATGCCTTGACCAATTAACATTTTCAAAATCATTATGATGTTTACTATATCTAAACTCATAATATACAGAACAAGAAAACTACAGAAGACAACCAATTTTTAACTAAACTATGAGCTATCCTCAGACATCCATGGCTTCGAGGACTAGTAAAATTAGTAATTTTAAAGTTATTTCAACATTTTTCTTAGGCATTATATTATAGCTGATGAGATTGAAACTTAATAACCAGAGCTATCATTCTGCTCTTTACTCTTGTTGATAGAAAAAGCAACAAGAGTAAAGCTGTGAGTTTAAAACAGTTTTATATACACTACAGAAAATAAGTACTGAGATATAATTTGGTGCTGGGAGAAAAAAAATAAATACAAAAAATTACCAAAGACCGGATGAGCAGTTTGACTGAGTCATTGTAACAGTTCCCTTGGGCAAGTCACTAAGGACATGATCCATGACCACTGAAATCAATGAAAAGATTCCCACTAATGCCTACAGGCTGTGGATGAGGCTTTTCAAATCCCTGAGTCTCTTGGTTTTCCTCCATAAAATGGAGATAACAGTTTACTACCCAAGAAAAGTGTTGTGAGGATGATGACATTAATCTGTGCTCAGTGAACAAAGTGAAGGGAGCCACATATGTATTGATCTGTACAAATTCCTTAAAACAGGGAAATGGGAAGATCCTGATAGCTGAAAACTATAAAGGAATTATCATTATAAACCTCCCATTAAGATGCAAAACCAGAGTCTGTCATAGGGTTAGGAACACATGACTGACAGATACCAGGGGCTCATATTTATCTTTCACTTTGCATCAAATCATAGTTTGCACAAATGATACTTGGCTTTTCTTCTCTTTTTCAAAATTATTTTATTTTTAAGCTCTCTCTTCCTTCCCCCATTCCCCCAGCAAGAAGCTGGCAAGAGATGTGGAGCATCTGGGTTAGAAATGACAGCTGGTGGGTGAGACAGCATCAGTCTCTTTTACTGGCTTTTACTTTGGTCTTCTGGGAATGAACCAAAATGAGACTTCTTCATAAAAATCACCCCAACTTTTGCCCTTGAATAAACTTCAGAAGTGATCACGAGCCAAGTCCTCTCTGGGCAATCAGAAGGGGCTCTTCTTAGCCCATATACCAGAGCTGGTTGGAAAACAGGATCTCTGCCTCATGGGAAATTCCAGTGTTCCAAAACACGCTTTGTGATCCAACTTGGAACAAGTAAAACTTTTTTTCTGTATGAAGGTTTCCTCAAAAAAATTATCTTGGAAACACTAAATATTAAATTTTAATGTCACTTAGAATTAGAGTATGATATAGACATAGAATACTGAATGAGATATGAATATTAAATTTCATCAATACCATTTAATATTAAACATTGCAATATAAAAGTCAAACAACATTTTTTAAAAATTGAACAAAATTCTATGTGGAAAAGTAAAAATGTGTCACTCAAGCTTAGGCAGAGCACTGTGTGAACTGCTGGTTGCAGCAATGAACACAGCTTGTTACCCTCTCTGTGGCACTTCTTTTGGGACTGCAGGAAGCACCATCAGTGTAATCAAATCCTTTTATTCTTACATGATGTTTAATACATTCCTGGGCAGGTATTCATCTAGGATTCATTACTGGAAATCCCTTTGGTGGTAACAATCTGCACTGTTTAAGGACTGGCCCTCAAGCTTTAAATTGCTGCCTTGTCTTTAACCCCAAGGACTATGGTATAGTAGGGTTTTTTTTCCCCCCATTCAGTAAAAGCTATCTTATCAACTTATTGATATGGCAGCTAAAAAGCAGTAAACACTTTTTCTTTTATTATTTTAATGGGAACCACATCCCACGCCTGTATTTCAGCTCCACACCTTAGTCCTTTGTTGAGGAAAGGCCACAGACAATGAGCCCTCTCTGAGAGAGGCCTGTGTAATGCTAACATGGTCAAACCACCTTGAGCAACCACAGAAATATCAAAGGCAGGCGAGGAGCAACTGCAGCCTTAGAGACAGAATCCTTTTCAGACATTTGACTAAGCTGATGATGTATCCGTAGCGCTATGTGCACCGGAGCAGTGAACTTGCCTACACAAGCAGTAACCTTTTGCCTGGCAACAGGGTTTACCTGAAGGGAAGCAGCACCATCAGTTTTGTACAGCAGGGCTTCCCACCGCCCACAATTATGTTATGAATACCTAGGTTATTAGACTAGAATAAAAAAGAATAATGTGTATGTGGACGTATGAGACTGATTTAATCTGCCCGAACGCCCCGATTGATTGAAATGGGATTGCAGGGGAAAAGGAAAGGAGAAAACTAGACCAAGATGCCTTAAATACACAACAGCAGCACTGCTGGTAAGCTCCTGATATATCAATAGACAAGACAGCCACAGAAAAGCAAATGACAGCTGCAGCAAACAGGTAACTGGGGCACTCATCAAAAGGAATCTCTGGATGAGAAATGGATGGGAGCAAACATGAAAGTGTAAAGTGCTCCTCTGGGCATGTGGACTCACGTTTGCAGGCTGAGATGTAAACAGCCTCTGCAGCCCAGATCCAAGTCTCTTTGCAGTTACTGGAAGATTGCTACTGAACTCAATCAAATTTGGATCAAATCCTAAATGAGCACAGACATTTATTCTGGTTGCACAAGATGACTCCAATGATTGTGCTGTTTGTCCTTGTGAGGAACGAAGGGCTGCATTCATAGGTAGATGAGCTACCATTTGATTATTCTTCTGTGACCCTCCCTCCCTCTACGGCTGGCCAGTACAACCTGGTCAGGCTCTTTTTCCCCTTTCTCTCCTACAACCCCACTCATTATTCATGCTGACACATAAGTGGTCCTGATTTCTCAGGATATTGTCCATCATTCCATTATACAATTACTTTTAGCTCCTCCATATCTCAAACTGCTTCTCCAAAACTAATTGCTTAAGAGCCAGGGATTATTTACTGGCAACCATGAATATGTCAAGCCCTCCAGATGTTTATTACTACTACTACTTTCCAGGGGTGTCAGCCAACAGTTCTGTTTGTGGCTCTCCCTTTACCAGAACATCAGATAACTGCAGCTTATAGTCCTGAATTGAGCACTGGTCACCCTTTAATCCATAACCTGCTTCACTTTCTGCTAAGATGTAAAATGTTTCAGCATTAGCCCATGAAATTTGTTTCATCGCTTTGTTGGTCATTAAATATTTGTCTGCCAAAGGAACATTATAGTCCATTTGAAGACTGAATAGGAATTTGGCCTTGAAACTGGCTGACACTTTTGTGGCAGTGTGTCTTACTGGCAGCTAAGACAAAGAAAATTTTAAACGGCACAAACTTTATCCATCATTCAATGACCAAAATTATCTCTGTGCTGAGAAAGGTGAACTTTCTAACAGCACAGAGAGGTAGGCAGTGTTCCTTAGCAATCATCATTCTGCTTCTTCCAGCATATTTTCTTCCCCCCTCAGTGAATATTCTTCTGCTCTTCTTGGAACTCAACTTTTAAACTGGCAATAGTTCCAGGAATATACCCTTCAACTAATTAGAACAAATCAGCTGTGGCCCCTCAGCTTCCAGATCAAACTCCATGCCCACAAGTCTTATTAAAATCAAACTTGTCCTGAGTTCTAAAGAGCAGAATCGAGTCTGTTCCTCTTCCAAGCAACATCCCAAGGAGAGAAAGCGCCTCAGGAGGGAGCACTGAATTGGTAGAAAGGATTCCTCCAGCAGCAGCCTGCTGCTGAGGATGTGTGCCAGGTACTGGGTGGAGATAATGCAGGAGATGAATGGACAGTCTCCTCGGGGATTTCTACCAGCTGCCTGCGACTCAGAACTGATCTAACCTGTGCCATGGGTGGGGCAGGGCGTCAGGAAACCATAATCGCCTCCCAGCTGTTCCTTCCTTCCTCCACCCATACTCACTGCTGCGGAAGCCAAGCACAGAGAAGGGTTTTGGCAGGATAACTGTAATGTGCCAATGGCAGAACATGTGTTTAGCTCATAATTCTCCTGTAGATGCAAGGATCAACATGTCTGTGCTACTCGCCTGACTCCTCATAAAGGAGAAGTAGAACACCGGCTTATATAAAACAAGCTAACAGAGGTAAGAAGCAAACAAGTGGTTCACTTGCATTATTTTTATGGATGAAACTCAGTTTTGTTTTGGTTTTGCTGTGGGAAAATTCCTGCCGCAATAACAACTTCCATTTTTATGGATCCCTCATGCTTAACAAATTGACAGACTATTTAGTTAAGCATCATTTCACCCACCACGGAAATGGAGCAGTCTCCTGGGTAAAACATGGTGTCTGTTTTGCAGCACTGCTCCAAAAACTAGGGAAGATGCACAAGCTTCTGGTCAGTTTGTAACAGTAAATGACTGAATTTCCAAGGGTGTCTACAGCACCTGAAAGAATCAGCTCAGGCTCTCATAAGCATCCAAAGTCAGGCAGAGTTCCTGTTGATTTCCATCAGTGTTCAGGCAGAACTGAAGCTAACTGCCTTGGAAGTTCAGGCTGAGAAAGATTTCTCTGGAGACAGGCAACAATCATCACTATGCTAGAACTTGGCCTGTCTCACCGTCATTAACACTCTTCTTCTGAAAAGGGTGCCAGAAAAATCTATTTTTCCCTCAAAAGAATAAATTTTAACTCACCAAACAGATATAATTTATTCTACTGAAGTAGTCCCAAAATCACTTTAAATACTGAAAAAAAGGACACACTATTGCTCTATTAGTATTCTTGAAAGATGCTTGTGTTCCCTGAAGCCTCCACAACAGCATTCTTCCAATCCATCACTGTTAAGCTTTCAGACTTTTAGATACTACCCAAGGTAGTATGGCTGGTAAAATAAATAGATAAAACCGTCAATTTGCAAAGCCTGTTCATCCTTGTAATGTTTTGAGAAAGTCTCCACTCAAGTTTAAATATCAGAGGTTAATTCTGAGCTTAAAAACCATCCACACTAAAGATCATGACTCCTAGGGTAGTGCAGTTCAGATCTGTATTCAAACAAATAAAAGGAGATTATTGGCAGAACACTTTATCTGTGGACCACCAGCCGTTGCAATTTCTCCTTTCTCTTGCCCAAAACAGCAAAAGTCTATAACTTCTGGGCTTGGTTTCAAAACTATTTTACCCATAAATCTCTGAAAATGGCTGCTGATTGGGGCTATAAGGTTAGAAAACTATTAGAGATGTAAGGAGTTTTAAGTTTATGCATCATCTACCTTACTGAAATGAATTATATAAAGCTGTGCTAGTCCTCCTGACCTTAAAGGTCTCAAAAACCCAAGCCTCAAAATCCCTCAGTTAACCATACATTAAATTGTTTTTACTCCCTTTCTGTATTTTAACTCTTTAGGTATAAAGCTTTTCCCTAAAACTAAGATTCTTTGGTGAAAATCAGATGCCAGGTTAAGGAAACTGGGACATTAAGAACTACAACATTATCAATAACAGCAGAAAAGTTATTTTTCTACTTTTACTCTCTATAAATTGCTTGTGATAAAGTTTCAGGAGGTGTAGAAAATTCTAATGTATAAGCTAAATCCTTGTCCTGATGTTTTTAAAATACAAGAAAAAAATAAAACGCTAGTTACAAAGAAATTGGAATACATTTTAGAATCCATTTTCCCTAACGTGCATCTTGCTGGGGAGAATCACAAAGCAGAGAGCAGAGCAGCATAACCTTCCAGCATGAATTCTCTGCAGACTCTCTCACAGACTGGCTGAAGTGGTTTTTACTGCCAAAGTGATGTCAAGCATGGGTAAGAAACCCAAAAAGCTCTAATCTATCCAAGTTTGAACACTTATAGTAAATATTTCAGAACTGTTTCAGTATAAGACTCTTTCCCCAGTGAAAAGCAGAGATGAACACTTCAGTTTCCAAGTGAGAAAGAGGGAACAAATCACACCCTTCAAGTCTGTAATGGAAAGAGAATTGCACCCACTCCTACACCGGTGACTGTAACAACGGACCCAGGATGTCTCCTACTGAGATGGGAGGGAGACATCCCAGGACAAGGCTCATGTTTGTTAATCGGAGGAGGGGAAGGTTTGAGCCAAACCAAAATGAAACTAAGTCAAGTTTTCCAACAGTCAAAATCAAGTTTGTGAAATCCAGCACCGTTATTCTCTGTTCCATTAGTAAAGAAGACAAACTGGTGTTGGAGAATAGGAGACTAGGTTTTCCAAAGCTTTCTCCATGGGGAAGGGATCTGGGTCACAGAAAAGGCTGAAGACAGCTGGCTTTCTGGCAAAAGAGTAGCTAAGCAGGAGGAAAAAGTACTAAAATCCTGAGCTGGACTGGTCCGTTGGGTATTTCAGACTATGTTGATGCTAAATTGCATGATATAGAACACAGCCCTGATCACAGAGGCTTCACAGGGAAAGGGAGCCTGTTGTCAATGTGATACATGGAGCCCACATCCAGGTGGCTTCACAAGAAAAGTTGTTCAATGGGCTTATTAAGCTCTCAGGATGAAGACAACACAAGCATCATTCTAAAAATAACGTCATGGAGTTGAAGATTATAAAGTTCAGAGATATTTAGCCTCATAGTTTGAATTCAGCCCCATCTCTAACAAAAACAAGATACAAGATGAGAATAGCAACCACAAACGTCTTTATCAAAGAAACCTTCAAATAAATTGAAGTTGTGCTGTGCTAACGATGCCTGTGCCAGTAATAATGTTTCTATAATAATTGCAAAGGAAAAGGAGGAGTTGCTCAGAAAAGGTCCCAAAGACAAGGTGATGAGGTATCACAAATGCAAGACATGGGTAAAACATGGAATATGTATGACAAGGTATAACGCTTTCATTGCTGCTTCCAAGAGGAAAACCTCTTCTACATACACAACTCTGCCACTTGGGAGTAATGGGATAATTTTTACTGAACATCAAGTATCCTTTAAGCATCACTTCCTGCTAGTCCTTCAAATTCTCCAGTTTAGTGTATAAAACAGTTCCTCAGAGTTAAATATAGGCTGTTTCACTATTAGCATTGCAGTTCATCAATAATGCTCCGATGTTCTCAAATACAATTTTTAAAACTCTTGACTTACACTTTATCTGTTGACTTACTAGTAAGGTGGGCCCATGGAATTGTCTGCAACACACTGTATTTTGCCAAGCAAAATCAACTTCAGTTGTAGTATTATTAAGCATCATGATGTCTGTCACCATGGCTAACACCATGGACTGAGCCAGGAACCTTAAACCATGAATCACTATAGCCTGAGCTAAATCCAAGTTCTGCAACTTGTGATTTCTATTAGATGTTTG
>VYZX01015924.1:37128-72459 GCA_013401335.1 Brachypteracias leptosomus | reverse complement strand
GCAATCAAAATTATGTTTGTAGTGACACCCTGCCATTTCTTTTTGCTCTGCACTGATGCATTTTGGAGAAACGGAATAAATTCTACTGGTGTTTGTAAAGATGAATAGAACCCACAGCTCAGTTTGTGTAGGTTTGACAAGGCCACTGGAGTAAGTTTACAACATTATTTAAATCAGGGGCTGGAGCAGTTGGACCCTTCTCTGCAGGTGCCGTGGGAGAGGCTCATAAATTGTTTTAAATGGGAGCTTTGTAAGTTTATGAAAGTGTAGGATTTTTTTTCTATCCTAGAGAGAGAAAAATCAATCTTTCATATTATACGTGGAGCCCTTTCCAAGGTACATGTGCGTAGAGAGGTTTGAAGGAGATNAAGGTCCCCTTGGAGCCTTCTCTAGAAGACCATTAGGTTTGGGTTTTTTCCTGTTGTCTAGCATGGGGTGTGGGACACACGCAGGGTCAGCAGCAGGTTTCCCTTGACAAACTCCTCACTACGACAGGGATGAAGGTTATGTTGATGTCCTTAAATTCTTCTGCTCATCAACAGCACATAATGGTTGGATTTTTTAGCCATATTTTCTGAAGGTTTTTCATTTGATTTAGCATGTTACAAAGGGTTTTGCATCTGGAATGATAAAGCTTTGTGACCTTTCTGTGACTTTTCCTATAATTATATGGAACTGGGCATAATAAATCAGTTTGTGCCATTGTCCTGTGTAGAATGAGCCATGGATCCAAACCACAGCAGCTTTCCCAAGCTGGATACTGTATTACAGCAATAATGCAGAACACCCAGAGCTTGAGTTTTCACAGATTTCCATTGNTATGAATCTTAAGCAATAAAACTTTCTCTGATCACCTGAAGGCCCCTGAAAAAATTACTTCCTTCAGACACGCTCCCCTCCTACACAGACATCTCCTGTCCTGATGTAAAGTCTGCTGATGACTTGTCTTTGTGCGTACGTTCTAAAGAACCTGCAAGTTATCATTGCCAAAAAAAGAATATGGGTTTGGGTGGTTTGTGGCTCTCAGAGATACTAAAAACTTTCTTTCCTCAATATTAAATGTTCCCAGTTAGATCTTACATTTTAGGTGAGAAGAGATGTCCTGTTGTTGTCTAGATTGATAGAATAGTAGAATNCAGTTTGTAAATAGCATCAGATTATTGTACTTACAGAGCCTGGCTCTGATTTTGGTTAAATAGTCCAGCTGGTTAATTAGAATGAAGTATGTTCTGAATGGGTTTGTGCTTTTTTATTTTTGTATTTAATATTGATTAGCTCTCCTGACATAACATCAGCTTGAGTTCATTAACTACAAATTAGGAATTGACATAAACAGAGTAGATGGGTACGTCCAGAGTGCTCAGTGAAGGTTTTTATTTGTATTATAAGGTGACTCTCATGAATTTTAATGAAACTCAATTAGGAATTGGAGTTAGCCCATGTTACTTAAAAGCAAGCTGGAAATAGGCAGAACATTTAAGCACATGCATGCAGCAAACCACTAAAATTTTGATTTTGGTAATAAATCATGGATTGTGGTCATTTTAAGAAATTGCTTGTATCCGTGTTTCTGTTCCTTCAGCCAGATGTAGAAACAGAAAGATAACAAATGTAAATGTGTTTCTATAAGTTAGAAAATCCTTAGATTGTTCCTTAGAGCTTATGAAAAAAATGTACAGGTTTCATAAATTGTTTTGTAAATCTTCAGTAGAAAGGGAGAATACTTTGGATACTTTTAATTGTCTGAGGATTAATGACATCTGAACAATAGAATTGGTCCTGGATAAGGTGTTGACTTGGGGTTTGGGTTNNAATTGGTCCTGGATAAGGTGTTGACTTGAGGTTTGGGTTCAGTGTGTTTTGTTTTGGGGCTTGTTTGTTTTGGTTTTGTTTGTTTGTTTTTTAATAAAGCATGAGCTAAAAGTCAAGCCAAGAGGAGAAAGGCATTGTTTCTAAATATTTTAAGAGCTGGCTGTCCTTCCAGACGTAGATTTCAGCATATTCTAATACTGTCCATGATAGGTTCAATAGCTTCTGTCTGGGGACCAGAATAAGAGCTGAGAAAAAAAATGAGGTGACTTTCCAAATTCTCGCCTTGCTTCTAGGAAACTAGATTTCAGGAACATAATGAAGGAAGAGGTGGTGTATAGTCTTTGGATGAATTAAAGGGTTTTTTTCTGAGCTTGAACCCTGATGATAACATGGGGACTGATATGCTGGGAAGCATCCCGCATGTTTTTCACGAAGGGAAAAGACACAAAATCCAAAATTTCATCACAGAAGTAAAGGCTCAGTACTACTGAGAGTAATGAGTGCATAAGACTAATGCTGGAGAATCATCCTAATTTTTAATATTTGCTAACCAGTTGTTCTATAAAGTGACTATCAAAGCAAGACAAGGTTCATGCTCTAGATCTAGTCAACAGTTGTTTTAATGGCTTAATTACTGGAGATGAGCATGTTCACAGTGACTTCTTGAGAGACTAGATGCTTTTAGTTTTGGATAATCTTCACCTGTCCACACTCAAACATTAAAGGTTTTCCACTTGATTATGAGGGTAATTAAGTGGTGAATATTTGTCAAGAGTATGAAAGAAGATTTAATTTAATAAACCCTAAACTCTCCTAAGCAAAAATAAGGTTTTCTGTCAAATAGTAAATAGTATGGAGAGGAATTATGTAAAGGGAAGTCCAGCTGACTTTGTTTTGTACTCTTCAGTTTTTGAAGGGATTAGGGGGAAAAAACCAGCTCCTTACCCCAGAAGCAGTTAGTGTTAGCTTGGCTTTGGTCTTGAGAGAATACAATGGATGGGTTAGGAAAGCAAATTCTTGAGGGCGTAGAAACTTTGTTGGTAAATCACTTCAACGGCCTAATTGAATTGAACTTGTGAAATGCACAGTAATGAAACACAGCTAATGAGTAATTTGCTTTTATTTCTCTAGACACTGGAAGCCATTTTGAATTTTAAGTACTCTGGTGGCCCAGGACACGTTGAAGGATATTACCGGAACCTTTCCCTGGGTCTCCATGTGGAAGTAGAGCCATCTGTGTTCTTCACACGTGTTAGTACCCTCCCAGCAACAAGGTAAGCCTTGTTTTGACTCTTGTATATTTGACTCCTTGTCTCTATTATATTGTCTATGTCTTAAAGACCACACTGGAGACCTTCAATATCATTACCTGCATGTAAGTAAAGAATTATGGGAAGAATTTTTCAAAATTCCTCATTTAGGAGTTTGACCTCCTTTAACTGCAGACTGTGATTAAAGCAATCCATGTGTATTGGACAATTTCTGATGCTCAAACACCTTTTCACAATGATTTATATTTTACCAGGGACAGGATATCTCCAATTTATTGTATAATTTGATGACTTCTTTGTATATCTCTTGGCTGTTGTGATGTGTTGTGTATTACATTGTTTTGTGTTTGTCTAACAATCTAACCCAAAATGCACGTGTAAATGGTTGTCTTTGGATGTGGGGGATGAATTACAGTCAGTCTCTCCTTTTGGTGCTTGTTTTCTCTTGTAAGCCACAGAGTAGCTCCATATATTATAGTGGGTTTTAAAAATCATGGCAACACATGATGGTTGTCAAATGCCATCATCATGGAAATCTGATTGCTTAAAATTCATCAGCCATTGAGTGCAATCAGATTTAATAATTATTTTCTTTGCTAAAATTGTCTTTATTTGCTGCTAAATACACTGCTCCTTTTCTATATGCTTTTATGAATTTTATATGGCTTTATGTACTGCTTAAGCAAAGCAGCTTTTGAAAAAATGGATTCTGTAAGTTAATTATTTTGTGGATCCATTTTTTGTTGATGTAAGTTCACCTGTACTAGTAGTTAAATACTCTACAATCTTTAAGTATTTGGGATGTATTCAAACACCAGCAATTCCAGAGGTGGCCTTTGAATAGCTGTCATTCAAAAGATGAATGAAAGAGCCTGGGTTTGTTGGGAAGAAAGACGACTGAGAATGGACTTTTAGTGAAAGAAAAAAAATGTTACCTATTGGATAGGAATATTACTTTTATTAAAAGTGCCCTTGAAATGATCAGCTACCGACTGTCAAGTAGCAGGATTTTTGAAGAGAAAACCAGTGTCTGTAGTGTGAGCAAGCATTTTGTTTGGTTTAAATTCTGAAATTATTTCAGTCCAATTATATAATACTACTACTAGTTCAGAGTGAACTTAATTGATTCAGGAGATACCTGCTCATCCTAGAACCTTTTTCACAACAAACCTCAGAAATAAAACCAAAAGACGGACAAGAAGGGAATATAAGTCTAGGAGATACTGGGGACATGATTTATTTTCCAAGGGAAGAAATGAGTCACCAGTATCATACCATTGTAAAAATGTCAGAGGATGGAAGGACAGCCACAGAGCTCACAAACCACGAAGTGTTGCTGGTTTTCCTTTGAACAGTAGTGGTAAAGCCTCAGGAAAAGTTTAGGGCTTGAACTTGGAGAAACATGAAAAAAACTGGACACGTTGGAGAAAGTCTAGAGCAAGAAGAGTGATAGAATGTGAATTATACTAAAGTGTAAGTTTAAAGAAACTCTTGGTCTTGCTGAAGCAAAGGAGAAGACTGACTGGGGACTTAAGTTTTTAATTGCCTAAATGGCACTGCCAAGAGGATAGGGATCTGCTTTTCACAGCAGGTAATACAGTAAATAATGGCTTTGCATATAGCAAAGGAGTTTTAGGTTAGGCAAAGTTGAAACACTGGAATAGTTTTTGTAAAAAAATGTTTAAAAATGAGACAAATTTTTTTTTTGGGGTAGATTTTGTGCATCTTTTATAGAGAGACCTAAAACTCTATGGCTTTTATTATATATTAAGCGATTTTGTCAAGCATTTTGCTGCTTGAAAGTGTAGCATAATAGGCACCATTTTATTCTTTCAGGAACTGCTGTAGTAAAGTAAATCTGATGGTGCTTGCAAAGTCAGAGCCTAATATCCGGAACAGCTGTTTGCAGAATTCCAGGAACCTTATTAGTGATGTTCAGAGTCTCAGCCCTGCAAAGGCACATCCTCAGGCCTCTGCAAGGTTTTCAAGGTTTAGTAAGTGATCTCTCTAACAACCTGGAAGTACCACAGCATCTTCTTGAAATAGTTTTCAAGAGGATTCATTATACAGGTCAAAACACTCAGTTTGCATTGATTATTTGCCTGCATAGTCCTCTTCATTCCATGTCAAAAATATCCTTTGTACTCCATCTATGTATAGTTTTAAACAGGCAGCATGACTGCTCTTTGGTTCACTGCAGTGACTTTCCTACAGTCATGGAGCTGCTGCAAATCCTCCATAAAAGCCGCAAATACAACATGATGCTTTTATTTGAAACTCCTGTTGGCCAGCTGGCTTTTTGTGCCAGTTTCCCCAGTTGTGTTGTCCTACCCCTGCCTTGCCAATCTATTTCCAGGAATTTACTATGTGTGGAAAGTACTTTATCCTGAAATCTTTAAATATAGATGGAGGTGCTAATTCCAAGGTAGAGCTTCTGTGCCTTCACAAGCCCTAGAGCAGCAGGTGCTATATAGAGTGGCTCCAGTTCAGCCGAGTGCTCCAGCTCATGTTGTTTGCATTTGCTTCATTCTTTGCCTGTTGATCATACTGATCAGCATTTAAGCCAGTGGAAACTTTATATTTTAGGTGATTTGCTGATAGGAGATGTAGTTAAAGATGTGAGTGCTTTTAATTAAAGTGCCTGAAAGCTTTACTGAGTTGGGGGGAAGATAGTGTAATATTTAAATGTCTTTCAGAAATGTTTTCTTGTAAGACCTATCAAAGGCTATTCAAATCTGGTTTTGTTTGTTATATTAGGGATATATTGTCTGCTAAGTAATGAATTCATTTTGGTGTTTAGTGCTTATTATCTCTTGCTATTTGTTCCATAGGATGAGCTTTAGTGCTCACTAACACCATTCCTTTACCCTTCTGCTTCCCTGTATGGAAGGAGATGCCATGTGTCATTTGATGTTATGTTTTAAAGTGAAAAACAGAAATATGTCATCTTCCAATCTGCTAAGGATAAATATTTATCATTATATGAAACTAAGATTGTTTTTTGACCGTTGATCATCTCTGCAAATATCTGAGACTCAATGACAGCAAATTATAAGTCAAATTTTGTCAAATTTTTTTCACTTGCTCTGTTAAAATCTTGAATGTGATTTCCTTTTGATTTAGAGCTGAGATTTCATTACTTGCATTCCATTGGAGGTGCTGAGCTATTTTTGTTCAGTCATTATGAGAAACTGTATTTTATAACTTACATTTGCAGCTGTCATTTCAGAATGAAAGTTATCATTACTTTCATTTCCTGGATTCAATTTTTTCCCTTTCTTTTTCATTGTTTTTATTTTACATTTTACCTCAACTAGAGTAAGAAGCAATAGTTTACCAGCTTCTGGGCTTAAAAAGTCAAAGCCAAATAAAAAAAACTTTGAACATTGATTCTTCCCTTAGGCCTTTATTGAAAAAAACAAAACAAAAAGAACAAAAAAACCTAATCAACCAGGAAAAATGTGAATGAAATAATTCCCCGAATTGCAACATAAAGATTATGGTTTGTATAAAAGTCTTCAACTCTTATTTATAGGATCATGTAGAATATAGAATCATAGAATCATTTAGATTGGAAAAGACCATGTCTTGAAGCACCACATCTGCTTGTTTTTTGAACCCCTCCAGGGCTGGTGACTCCACCACCTCCCTGGGCAGCCTGTTCCAATGCCTGGCCACTCCTTCAGTAAAGAATTTCTTCCTAATATCCAATCTAAACCTCCTCTGACACAACTTGAGGCCATTTCCTCTTGTCCTGAAGCTACTTGAACAGATCTGTGTGGGAGATACCACTGAAACAACTGGGGATTTGAGTTTGGTGGTTGTTTTTCTCAATAGCTAGCCAAAATATGCACAGGTTTCTGCTTTATAGGGAAAAGAACTGCATCTTCAGGATGAAAGTTTTCCCAGTCTGTCCTACAGCTCACTCACCTGCAGATCCTTGGAGTTTTACAGGGCCTCAGGAATCTACTTGCTTGGTTGTTTATTTGCCACAAAATGTAGACAAAGCTATATAGTAAAATAGTACTTATTGTCTTCTGTAATCAGGCATATCATGCTAATTCTTTAGCAGGTCTTAGCCCCAAAGCTGCTGGTGACCTTTGGAGTCCTGTATCTAGTGGAGTCCCTCAAGGGTCAGTACTGGGACCAGTACTATTCAATGTATTNAAGGGGCAGTGGATGCAAGCTGGAACAGAGGATATTTCACAGAAATATGAGAAAAAGCTTTGTCACAGTGAGGGTGACAGAGCCCTGGAACAGGCTGCCCAGGGAGTTTGTGGAGTCTCCTTCTCTGGAGACGTTTAAAACCCACCTGGACGTGTTCCTCTGTGACCTGATCTAGGTGATCCTGCTCCGGCTGCTAGCAGAGATCTGATGATGTGCTCCTAGACTGCAAGCAGAGATCTGATAATCTGTTCCTAGGCTGCCAGCAGAGATCTGATAATCTGATCCTAGACTGCCAGCAGAGATGTCATGATCCGAGAGGTCTTTTCCAACCTAAATGATTCTGTGATTCTATGATCTGATCCTAGGCTGCCAGTGGAGATGTGATGCTCACTGTTCGGTGTAAGGGAACTGTTCTATTGACAGTTTCATGTCATTTGGCTCTTCATTTTGACATACTTTTAGCTGCCATTGAAGCCTGTGCTAGCTCAATTGTCTTAAACTATCTCCCTTATGCACGTTGATTCTCTCAAAGGCATTATCTGCTGATTTTGGCAGGCATGGAGTCTTCCTTATTGCCTTTATCAAGAAGCAGAGAGCATGAAAAAATGCCAGAAAAAATCCTGCTTCACTCCATATGCTTGGTAGGAATTCAAGCAAGGCGTGCTCTGCATGCTGTGAGCTGCCCGTTGCTCTCCTCGTGTCCCTTGTCGTTATGCCATCAGTACTAAAGTGCCTTAAATAAGAGGTCGGAAAAATCTTGGTCTTGCTTGTTAGGGAGGCAGTGAGACAGTCTGAAATTGTAGATTAAGTCCATCTGCAGTGCAGCAGGGAAGCTGCCTTCACTTTTGGGCAAGGTTCAGATGTCAGATATCTAAGAATATTCTTACCTGTAAATTTTACAAATTCAAGATGATGAATGAGGTAAATTTTTTTTAAATGGTTTTGAGGCAACGGGGTTTTCTTCCTATCTTAAAACCACCATAAAGCTGCTGAGATCAGCTGCAGATCTCTTGGCAAGTGCAGAGGCTTAGACTCTCTTCTTGTAATTGAGTCAGAGAAAAAAAAAGAGGAACTGCAGCAAATCTGACACTTAACTTCAAAGTGTCACTTCATCTAACTGTGGGTTCAAGTTAATTTTCCTTTGCATCATTAATGTATATAATTTAATGAAATGTTTTGCTTTTGTAAAGAAGGCATCAATCCATAATGAACCCTGCAGTGTGCTCCCAAACTAGGACCTTCCATCATTTTGTAGTTAAAAGTTGGGATCCATTTTTTTCAACTTGGTTTCACTAAAGGGTTTGAAAACTAAAAAAGAGCAATCTTGGCTATGTTGAAGATTCTCAAGAGATCCTCAGTTTTGTGGGTAGAACTTTGGGTCTTAATGAAACAGACATTATTTTCAGAATTTCCATTCCAGTTTCCAGGCTTGTCCACGTTTTCATGACATTAAATGGGAACACAGCCTCTTCAGCAGTCAGAAATCCTGATGGTTATATATTTGCAAATCATACAAGGGAAAGAGTGAACAGCATCTTTCTTCGGCCATGTTCTAACACTTTCATTGCACAATAAAAAAGTTCTGTAACGTTTCCTAAAACACTTCTTGCTTTTAGGTAGCTGAATTTTTAAATTAAATGTTCACATTTGCTACATTCAGAATGAAAATCAACTACCTACTGTCAGACAGCTGTTCCTATTCTTCTCTTTCTCAGTATTTCAGTGTTCAAATGTACCAGAGCTTTGAAGGGTGGAGAAAAATTCCTCTGTTTGGGTACTTGAAGAGAAATCTGCTTAATGTAGAGGAAGGCTGTGATATGACCTGTTTAAAATGAGTGGATGTTTCTACATGGAGAAAATATTCAGTCTTAAATTCACTTTTATGTTAATGAAAAAAAAAATTCATAATAAAAGCCAGTCAGAATGGAAACCAGGGAAATTAACTTTAAATACAGCTCTCAATTTGATCAATTAGACTGATAAACCATGAGAAACATCTATCAAGGAATGGATTTAATAAATGTTTTTTAATGTTCTCAGGACTGGATGACTTTCTAGAATATATTCTTTATTTATACACACACCACTGAGCTCAATATAGATTCTGCTGCCATGACACGTGGGAGGTTACATCCAATAGTTAAATCATCTTGCTAACCTTAAACTCTGCTAATGGTGAAATGTTGCAGTGAGTTCACGGAAAAACAGCAAAAAGTAGCTTACAGATTGAGAGAATTGATTTTTGAGATCAAAATGTTAAATATGTATGGTTTGGCACATGGAGACGTGAGAACATAAATCTGCAAATATTTATAGATGTGCTGGGAATATTTAGCATAATTGAAAAGGTTTATAACTGGGAGAAGTCAGATGAGGACAGTTCTTGGAATATGTGAAAAGACCTTTTAACAGTAAGAGGGATAAACTGACTTCATCATCTAAAGTTAGTCTCAAAAGCTTCGTTTTTAGGCAACTTATTAAAAATTAAACTGAATTAAACCCTACTGAAAGCCCAGGAGCAGCAGCAAAGATGCTCTTAATTGGTTTTTTGCTGTGTTAGTCTTCGTGTTTATCGGTGGGTTTTGGAGAACGGGGTTGTCATCTGGCATGTGATTGGCAGTGCTTCTCTTCACCTTCTGATGTCTTTTTTGATGCCNCCAACCTTTGTCCAACATCTCCCTGACCCTTAGACCATCATCTGCTTAAGCACATCTGGGTCAGTATTTCACATGCTTAGTTTTCAAATCAGTTGTAGTTCTCTCACTCCTGCCTTTGAGAACAAGTGTTGAGAAACCTGCAACATCAAAAAAAAAAAAGTTTCTCTTTGCTATTCCAGGCATTAAAAAAACTCTGTGTTCTTGGGAATNCTATCTTAAAACCACCATAAAGCTGCTGAGATCAGCTGCAGATCTCTTGGCAAGTGCAGAGGCTTAGACTCTCTTCTTGTAATTGAGTCAGAGAAAAAAAAAGAGGAACTGCAGCAAATCTGACACTTAACTTCAAAGTGTCACTTCATCTAACTGTGGGTTCAAGTTAATTTTCCTTTGCATCATTAATGTATATAATTTAATGAAATGTTTTGCTTTTGTAAAGAAGGCATCAATCCATAATGAACCCTGCAGTGTGCTCCCAAACTAGGACCTTCCATCATTTTGTAGTTAAAAGTTGGGATCCATTTTTTTCAACTTGGTTTCACTAAAGGGTTTGAAAACTAAAAAAGAGCAATCTTGGCTATGTTGAAGATTCTCAAGAGATCCTCAGTTTTGTGGGTAGAACTTTGGGTCTTAATGAAACAGACATTATTTTCAGAATTTCCATTCCAGTTTCCAGGCTTGTCCACGTTTTCATGACATTAAATGGGAACACAGCCTCTTCAGCAGTCAGAAATCCTGATGGTTATATATTTGCAAATCATACAAGGGAAAGAGTGAACAGCATCTTTCTTCGGCCATGTTCTAACACTTTCATTGCACAATAAAAAAGTTCTGTAACGTTTCCTAAAACACTTCTTGCTTTTAGGTAGCTGAATTTTTAAATTAAATGTTCACATTTGCTACATTCAGAATGAAAATCAACTACCTACTGTCAGACAGCTGTTCCTATTCTTCTCTTTCTCAGTATTTCAGTGTTCAAATGTACCAGAGCTTTGAAGGGTGGAGAAAAATTCCTCTGTTTGGGTACTTGAAGAGAAATCTGCTTAATGTAGAGGAAGGCTGTGATATGACCTGTTTAAAATGAGTGGATGTTTCTACATGGAGAAAATATTCAGTCTTAAATTCACTTTTATGTTAATGAAAAAAAAAATTCATAATAAAAGCCAGTCAGAATGGAAACCAGGGAAATTAACTTTAAATACAGCTCTCAATTTGATCAATTAGACTGATAAACCATGAGAAACATCTATCAAGGAATGGATTTAATAAATGTTTTTTAATGTTCTCAGGACTGGATGACTTTCTAGAATATATTCTTTATTTATACACACACCACTGAGCTCAATATAGATTCTGCTGCCATGACACGTGGGAGGTTACATCCAATAGTTAAATCATCTTGCTAACCTTAAACTCTGCTAATGGTGAAATGTTGCAGTGAGTTCACGGAAAAACAGCAAAAAGTAGCTTACAGATTGAGAGAATTGATTTTTGAGATCAAAATGTTAAATATGTATGGTTTGGCACATGGAGACGTGAGAACATAAATCTGCAAATATTTATAGATGTGCTGGGAATATTTAGCATAATTGAAAAGGTTTATAACTGGGAGAAGTCAGATGAGGACAGTTCTTGGAATATGTGAAAAGACCTTTTAACAGTAAGAGGGATAAACTGACTTCATCATCTAAAGTTAGTCTCAAAAGCTTCGTTTTTAGGCAACTTATTAAAAATTAAACTGAATTAAACCCTACTGAAAGCCCAGGAGCAGCAGCAAAGATGCTCTTAATTGGTTTTTTGCTGTGTTAGTCTTCGTGTTTATCGGTGGGTTTTGGAGAACGGGGTTGTCATCTGGCATGTGATTGGCAGTGCTTCTCTTCACCTTCTGATGTCTTTTTTGATGCCTCTTTAAAGAAAAAAAAAAAAAACGAACAAAAACATGGATGTGAAAACATGCAATGATTTCAGTTGATGGGGAAGCTGAGTCAGGATGTAGGTAACTTGCCAAACCCTCCCTGAGCATTTCTNCTCTTTGCTATTCCAGGCATTAAAGAAACTCTGTGTTCTTGGGTATTGCCCTTTTTCTTGTGCTGTGGGTTCCAGAGTTGGACACTGCTCCAGGTGGGGTCTCACAGGAGCAGAGTAGAGGGGCAGAATCACCTTCCTTGGCCTGCTGGCCACACTTTTAAGCTGACTTGAAGGTAGAGGCAGAACAGCAGTAAGATTGTTCACTGAGGAGACCCATCATTAGAGCGTGGCACCTGCATCTGATTTTTAATACTGTGTTAAATGTTACTGAAGAATATCCTCTGCTGTCATTTCAGTGTGGGTTGGAATAGTAATTGCAATACCCCTGAAAGAAATTTCTAGATCGCAGTAAAACTGTCTCTTGCCTTAAGTTCCCATGGCCCCAGTGTTGTGACTACTTTTGGAATCATAACTGGCATTGTAAGATTTTAAAAAATACAACATGATTCATTGAGCAACTAACTTCTGTTTGTGTTATATCCTGAATTCTGCAATAGGGAATAATAGAAATTAATTTATACAGTAAATCTTCAAGACTAGGTTGAATTAACTCAATTTTCAATAAAAAAATTAAGAATACTTATTTTTTATTGTTTGAAATGAGTATTGACTTAAATTGCAAGTTACTCTGAGACCTTCAGATTATACATCAATCAACTCTGTTTCCTTGTAATTCTTTTTTTTACCAGTACAACCTTCTAATGTATAGACTTTTGTGTTACTTGTAAAAGAAAATCTTGAACAGAAAATCTATTGTAGATTTTTCTAAAGGAAATATCACAGACAAATAAGGAAGATTCATTGAAATGGAAAATGTTTGCATGTTGAGATTTTCAGTATTCTTCCACTTAGGCTCTGAAATTCTGTTTGATCCAGGCTTTTTTCCTTGCCATCAGTAGTCAAAATGACACATGGAAAGAAGAGTAAAACCCTTTCAAGAACTTTGGTTCTTTATCCCAGTGTCTGTAAACAGGCCAGTACAGCTTTAGTTCATCTTCATCTCATTTGGACTTTTAACATAATGCAGTAATTTGTGTATCATTCCATTCAGAAAACACAGATGTTGTGTTTGTGGTGTCTGCTGTATTTTTCTGGATAACTTTAATTTTTTTTTTCCTAGGGAAATGAAATTTATCTAACCACTTCAACTGTTCCCCCACCCACCTCAGGTAGATTTTGACTAATGTCATCCAGCTTCAGGGAAAAGTTAAATATATTCCTGCAGCTTGGTAACTGGGCAGGGATGAGATAACCTCATTTATGTCCCAGTGAGGACAGGCAGAAGCAGGGGCTCAGCAGTTACCTGCTCTGATCCCTGAGCCAGTTGGCACAGATGAGCTCAGGACCTGCCAAAGCCAGTCACTGCCCACTGTGGTATGGAGGCTGAGAAGGATGTGTGTGATTTGGGGGGGTTTATGATGAGGAGGTAGAATGTGGGTATATGATAGTTGAGGTTTTTGTGATGCAATAGTGTATTTCTGCCCCCTGTCTTCCATGAAGATTGGATTATTTGGGTTTTGCAGAAATTGGAATATCTGTACTAATTATTATTTTCTTAAATGCTTTTAAGTCCCTAAGTATGGGGGTTAAAACTAGATGATGGTTTAATTTTGGGTGTGTCAATGTCTGTTGATACCATATTGGGTCAATAGATGTTCTAGAGAAAAAAAAACAACTCACAAAACCAAAACACTCAAACAAGCAAAATGCACAAGAGGGGCAAGTAACAACAAAATGACCCCAAACCTCTAAAAAAGTCTAGTCAGGCATTGGCACAGGCTGCCCAGGGAGGGGGTGGAGTCACCAGCCCTGGAGGGGTTTAAGAAATGAGTAGGTGTGGTGCTCCAAGACATGGTCTATGGGTCAGGGAGATGTTGGACAAAGGTTGGACTTGATGATCCTAGAGGTCTTTTCCAACCTAAATGATTCTATGAACCTACACATTGTGTGAAACGTTGAAGTTGGAGTTCTCTACCTTCTCTGGGATGAATGATAAATAAAATCTACTTAGCTAGACATAGAGGGGTCAAAATCCAATCAAAGTGGATTTTTTTTTTCCCAGTAAGTCACCCTGTTCCTCCCTCCCCAACCAATATATAGATACATAGTGTAAACTATTATGTGGTGATGGATAGTTTGGAAAAGGAAGAAGAAATTGTGTAAATGTGGGATAGTCTTTCCCAGCTCCAGGAATCAGTGGTTTAGGTCTGGTATTTCTCAGCCAAAAGTTTCAGTAAACCATCATGGTATATAGTGTAATCATCTTTAGATCTATTTATTACTTTGAGTATTTTAAGTTTTTATAAGTGTACACTTTTTTTTAGGTCTTTTATCACACTTTTGGGAATATGTTTTACCTCTCAAATCTTGTTTACTGACAGTTTGAGATAGGTTCTTTAGTTCCTAGCTCACAAAGACTGGCCCGCCTGTAAGTTCACCTGTAGGGAAAATAGATATAAATAGTTAATTTGGTGTTCTCACCAGTTCTTTCTTTTCCTGGAACTTCCACCCAGATCGTTAACTCAGCATCATCAGTTCTACTCTGTCCAACTGATTGTGGCATATTAAAAAAAAAAAGTTTTCAGATCTTTAGCAAGTTGTCCTTTAATAATTTGAGGGTTTCTTTTTTCCTTTTTAACTTAACTTATGGTGATAACTAATTTTCCTGAGCTGCTGCTTTGTCTTGGTTCCTTTACTTGGATACAGCTTCTGATATTTGAAGCTTGCTGTTTTAATTCCAATATTTTTGTAACCTTTAATAGTGTTTTCCATTGCTCTGATAGTCTCTTTGGTACTGTCCTGTCTTTACTCTGAGAATCTCAAGCTATCTTTCTACAGTCTTAATGTTACCTTCAATCTTTTTATTCCTTTATCTTATTCTTCTAAGTTTTCAAAGTACTGTAATAAATCTGTACCTTTAATTTTTTTTTTTTTTTTAATTAAAGTTTTCCCTGGAGAATTAACTTTAAAATTGACAAGGAAGAATTATTTCCCCTACAAGTCTATTTTGTGTAGTGTTTGAAGAGGGTGAAATAAATGCTGAAAAAATGATGATGAATAATTTTCATTGCATAGTCCAAGTGTTCCTATTTGGGAATGTTTAGTATTAGTGGTGGTGTTTAGTCCTGAAGGGCTGCTGCTTGTATAGGTCCTTCATGAATTATTTTATTTACAAAACTTTGATTCTGCTGCCAAAAGATCTCGCACAAGGCTCGAGTGTTATTTCAGACAGTTGTTTGGTTTTGCAGTGGGATATATAATAAATTCCTTCCATGTTGAATTTGTAAACACAGTCTACACTAGAAGTCTCTTTTGCAGGTCATAGCTTTGTAGCTACCAGAGAGACAGAGGTTTGCTGTGTCTTTACAGTTCTTGTCCCACTCTCTCAGCACTGGATACAAACCAGGCTTTTTTTCTCCCCCTTTTTGTTGTATGAAGGGCCAGAGAACCTGTTTCCAAAGTAGAAGAGCAGTTCTTACACTCTTGCACCTCTTGAGTGAAATTACCTTTGGAATGGCTGGTGTTTGAGTTGAATTGTGGATTATTAAGGAATAGTATAATTGGACTTGGCTGCCTCAGATGTGCTATGTCTTGCTTAGTTTGAATGTTGTTTGAAGGATGGCTCTGATGACTCTCACCTTACCAACATATTCCTCTTTCTTCCCTCTTGGGGAGCTTCTGATTTCAAGTGGGCTCTCAAATTAATGCTGCTGGTGAGCTCTATTTCTGAAACCAAATACAGGTCACTTTTCCTGCTTAATGGTTCTGGTGGCAGTTACAAGGGATGAGGTGATCCATACTCTTTGTACTATTAGCCATGCTACTTTACACTGTAATGCACATTAACCTAATTTTGTTATGTGTGTATTTAAACTCTGAAGGCATCAATAGCTAAAGCTGAATTGGAGTGATGCTGAAGCTTGGGATATTTCTCTGTTGTTCAGTAGCTTCTTGGGAAGCTTTGAATTTGAGTGGCCTGATGAAGCATTATTGCAGCTCTATGATTCTATTTGGCAATTTGGTATCTGATTCTGATGGTTTTCCAGGTGTATTATATAATAACCACTCAATGCTGTACTTTATGCTCAGTTCCACCAAAGAACAAAAGTTTATAAATAAGAATAAAAAATTGCAATATGGTTTCTTCTCAGTAGCTTTGTCCATGTTACTTCCTAAGGGTACCAGCAGTGAGGTAGGGAAATTTGCTTCTTGGAAATTTGTATTTGGAGGATAGTGGCTGACAAAGAGAAGGTTTCCTGTGAGAGGTGCCCGTTCTTGCCTGTCTTGCAGAGGGGACTGAGTTGTCTCTCTCAGAGTAGTTGGTATAATGGAAGAATACTCCAGTTACCAGCTTGCTTTGGGCTGTAGACAAAGCAGCTATCATAGCAAAAAGGATCCCTGACACAAGTTTTTACTTGTAAATTTGTTTCTTAAAAAGATAATGTCAAGGTAATTTGAAATAATAAAACTGTTTCATGTGAATGCTCAAAGAACTGGAAAAAAACCAATGCTTTTTTCACAGATGTGAGTCTGAAAGCTGCAGAGTGAGAATATATATAAGTGATCAAATGCTGTGGGGCTTAATGTTGTGCAGGTTGTAATTGTAATGGAACTTCTATTTAGGATATATGTTTCTGCCTGGTCTTAGTTAAAATAGAATAAAATAAATAAAATAAAAGTTTCCAGTTATTAAAAGAGAAAAATTATTTCTAATAAAACAGATACTCTTATAATTGGAGTCAAGTACAAAACATGTGAATGCATGTACATTTATATTTATCTCTATATATTTGTATTTATGTAGGCATGTTAATTCTGATGTGTCTGTAAGATTTCTGTGGTGTGGTGCTGAAATTGTGCTGTTCTTTTCTCCTCCCACCTGAGCAGCACCCGCCAGTGCCACCTACTTCTTGATGTCTTCAATTCTACAGAGCACGAGTTGACCATCAGTGCCAGGAGTAATGAGGATTTAATTCTGCATGCTGGGGAGTGCCAGCGGTGAGTGCTTTGGGGATTAAAAGGACCCTGTTATTAACCCTCTTATTTATTTATACACAGTTGATACTATTTGGGGCCTATATTTCTTTTTAAACATTGTACACATGTCAAAGAAGAGAAGAGTTTTACTTTCTTTAAGGGGAGTTCTACAATATCTCAGGTGAATTTACTTCAGCTGTGAATCTAGTAGTACTGAAAATAACAAAATAATTGGTCCTGAGGTGTACGGCTGCTTTAACTTGATTTTGTAGAATGTTTCAATATAATTTTATGTGCTCTGAATGTAGTTCTGATGTTAACACCTGATCTCAGTGGTTCCTTATCCTTTCCCAGTTTTAAATAGTCTTTTCTTAATGTGGCTCCCCAGCCAGTTCATCAGTTTCCGTGGAAAGAAAACTACAGGAAAGAAAAATAAAATTGAAGAAAAAGCAATTACAATCTGTGTGGAAAGAATATTTTATATTAAGTAGGCTGTTATGTGTATCAGTTCTTACAACCTTACTCTGGTGATGTAAAGGTCATTTTGTAGCTAACGATAACCATTATTTGCCATAATGTAGGATTCCTACTGCTGGCTGTACAGTAGGTTGCTTGGTTTATCTCCTCCAGATGATCATTATCTCTAGACAACACCATTTTCATCTTGAAAAGATGAAACTGTGGAAAAGGAAATGTTTCTGCTTGGTCAGGGGCCATCTGGGCAGTTCTCCTCTTTGGGAGAGTCATGCTGTGGTCGTAAATCGTGCAACTGATGAACTTATTTGAAGAGAGATATTTTCATGTCTTCAAATCTCAGTCTGAATGCTAAGTTCAAAGTAAGAACACATCGATTGCAAGGCGTGCAGTTGTCAAAAAGAAGTATAGAATATCTAACAAGAGCAGTAAATTTGGAATGCTTTTTGCCTTAGTGACTCTGAAAGCACAACCAGGAGAAAATGCATCGACTCAAACCATGCCTGAATTTTCTCAATTTTACTTTATCAAGGATGGACAAAAATATCAGTAACATACAGTGCTTGTTCCTTTTATTTAGGAAGAATTGGGTTATTTTCTTTTTTTTTAAAAGCAGTCTAAATACTCACCAAAATGTTCATGTTCTTATCGGTACTGGTTTGTTATTCTATTTTTATGCCTCTTGCTGTTTCCCATCATTTTTGTAGTTGCTAAACTACACTAAATTTTTCACTCCCACTTTTTGGGACAATATGTAACAAGTAGAAATAATGCTACAAATAAGGTTATAAAATTACTTTGCATCTCCTTGATTGAATTACTTTTATTTTCCTATGGATTTAATAATTTAAGTTTAAATATCCTTAAATCATTATATTGTAATGGATATAAATCCTTTCATTAAGTCTTTTGAAACGGTAATTTATCAAGGCAGATTGTGCATTTGTTGTGAGTATTTAAACCTCTTAAGGATAGTGATTTTTATTCTTGCTGCAAAATATTTTATTGGTTTACCCTTGGTTAGAAATTTCACTGAGTTGTAAACTCATTTATTATCTGTTTCTCGAATGAGAAGTGCTTTTAATTGTAAAGTGTGTATAGAGCTTCTACCTTGCTTAGGGCTTTAATTTTTATTCTGATGGATCTGCTGCAGGAACTTAGGTGGAACATACACTGGGCTTGAAAATTAGAAAAAAATCAGGAATCTTCCCTTTTTTGAGCAACAGTTCTACATCTTTTTTAACAAACGTTCTCAGGGGTTTGCACTTGAAGCAAGTGTTTTCAGTCAAAATACACAATTCTTTTCAACAAGACCTACTTTTAGATTATCTTTTTATTTCATTTTTTCTTTGGACATCAGTTTTTGTTAATATCTGATTAATATTTAAAGAGTTCAGTTTTTTTCCTCTTTCCTGTGCCTCCTTGATTCTGTCCTCATTCTTAATGTTTGTTCCCCTTTTATTTAAATTACAACTTTTTCACCGATTTTGGTCCCTTTCACTTCCTTTTGTAACTGACTCTCCCTCCATTCATCACCATCGTTCTGAAATCTCCTCTCCTGACAAAGTGTAGATAGCAGGAAATTGTTTTCTTCGTGCCTGTTGTTATTGCTGGAGACTATGAAGTGTGTTCATATTCTCTGCCTACAGAGAAGGAAAATGCTGCGTCCTGCTTTGCTTTCCCACTTCGTATGGTTAGAAAGTAAAATCACTTGGAAGGCTCTGATGTGGTGATTCTCTGTCCTGTATTATGGAGCCGTCGCTGTAGAATATCAATTTTACCCTCCTGTGCCTGGTGAGAGGGAATTTGCAGGGATTCTTCTGTTGTTTTTATGTAAAATGAAGGATGGTGATGGAAAAGTCTGCATGCTACACTTATTAAAGCACTCTCCATTACATACTTGATTTATAATGAAGGTGTTCAACTGGTCATGGTGCTGGAAATGGGGAGGGTGGAGGAGATGGAAGCAGAAATGCCCCCAAAAAGTGTGACATGATCAGCAGATGAGCACTGGCATTGTCAAATCCTGCTGAGTCCATGCAGGGCAGTCTTTGGCACCAATCCTATGGTATCCATATTGTCCATCTCAGAGTATTCCATATTATCCATATATTATTAAGCTGCATTCCAGCTCCCTCATGTTTCCATCTTATCTTATGTAAATTGGATCAAATGGGTAGAATACTACAAGCTTAGAATACTACACACCCGTTTTGCTTTAAAGTCTGAGTTGATTTGCTTCAATTAACTTAGAGAGAGGGAAATAATGGCTGTTATAACAACACTACGTGCAGGATGAAGAAGTGGTATTACACTATTAAGGGTAAGTGACCTCCTTTAGGCCATTAAAATAGTACTAGGAAAATATGCCTTTTTTACAGTAAGATTATTCTGTTGACTAGTGAAGATTATAAATTTAGCTGTCAGAAAAAGTTAAGGTTTTAATTTACTGTAATTTTGAAGCCATTGATTGGGAATATTTAGTGTGTGTGTTGGAACTGTTCTTGGCTATGTATATAAGCAGTGTTTCTGAGAAGAGACACTTACCCTTTTATTTTAGGATAGAGGAAAACATTGTTTTATAGTAAACCTGATAATTTGGGCTCTGTGAAATTTTTGTTCACTCTTTTTTTCTGTCTTTTATTGTTACACATTCTGCAGGCACACAAATTGAAATATCAGCCTTTTTTTTTTTGTCCCCTGTATCCCAAGGTGTTACTTAGTGATCTTTATACTCCCCTTTTTGGTTTCCATATGACTTGAAGTGTCCCTTTGTGTCCCATTGTGGGACAATCGGTGATATGTTTGAGGCCTTTTGCTCTCAGAAGAGGGTGGTGGGGAGGAGAGAGAGCTAAGACTTATTTGGAGGAGAGGAGGAAGGAAATTTGCTCTCCCTCTCCTGTGAGGTGCTATGTTGAAAAGAAGACCAAGGGTTTTGGAGGGTCCTTTGCTGAACTTCTAAAAATAAATTTAGGATTCCTTACAAAACTAGATTAAAAATCAAATTATTTTTTGCCGCTTTCCATCTGCAAGAGTTGTTTTAAGCTGGGAAAGACATTGGACAGCTGATGTCTTGACAACAAATGTTGTGAGACAAGTTTCTCCACTGAAGTTGCCGCTGCAGCGAGTGATGCTGAGATGTTGGCAACGTCTTCAGCTAATAAAAAATGTTTGATATACCACACTGTGGTGTCAACATGTTTTCTTAATCCATCCAGTTGAATATCCTTCATGTGATGACGAGGGGAACAAGTTCTCTGATATATGCCATTGGAAAGTTCAGCCTTCAGATATTTTTCTAGGCTGGCAGAGCCTCCTGTCTGCAGAGCGGTTTTTACAAGCAGTCGACTGCACGCTGTTGAAGGGGCTTTGCTGTGGATGTGGAAATGTTTTGAATGTAATCAGCAGTAAAACTGAACTTGTTTATCACAGTAATGTGGCATTCAACGGGTTGTTGTGAAATGGAGGGATAGAGCAGACAGCTCTTGGTTGTCTTATGTATGTTAACAAAAAAAGTGTTGCCACTAGTAGGGATTTTAATTTATTGAAAAACGTAGGTATGGTAATTATTGTGTTTCTTACTTGATTATCAAACCATTAAAATTAAATTTCATGACAACCCTCATTTATGTGTAAATCACTTCATAATTTATGGTAATAGATGTTATCTCATTATGTGCCCCAGGATATCTCATTTTATACACCATCCCCTGCATTGCCTTTACATTCCTATTCTGTGCACGGCATGTCTGGCATTTGGGAGCTGCAAACATCATCATCAGTGGAAGATTTATCATGGTGATGGCCTGAGCAGATCAATCCTCTCATCTATCCTTGTGGTACAACACAACTGAGTTGTTAAAGTCACCCATATAGATGAGACTCCACAGTTGGTAGCTGGAGATGTTAACACTTTTAAACATTAGAGTTTTCAGACTGTTTGGCCTTGGTGTGAGGACCATAGGGATTAAATCTTGGGACTGCCCAGGAACAGGACTTATAAAATAAAGAGGAAACAGGACCTGGGTAAGAACAAGCTGGAAAGAGTGGGGTGAAATGGTGTCAGTCATGGAGGAGCTGTGAAGGATCTCTTAGTCTTTCAGGCATCTTCCTCACCAGAGAGGGTACATTCTCCACTAAAGGCTGGAATGAAATGTAGAATTTTTTGAGAGCTGTATTTCTTTGAGGATAATAGGTAGCCCTGGAAGCTTTTGGTTGAGTGTGTCACTGGTATACTTCTGGGAATACTTCTATTGGTAATTCAAATGGCAGGGGCTTGTGAGCAAAAGTTCTGACCCATGGGAGTGCTGATGTGAAATAACATGATGGAATTTTGGCCTTTTTAATAAAAAATTGGGAGTTGCATGAGAAAAAATAGGCTAAAGAAGTACTACAGGAGCAAAGTTAACACTCAAGCTTCTTGCTGAGTCAGCAGTTCTGCCTTTGAGCAGGGTTATAGGGTTAAATGAGTGAGTTTTCTGCTACATACCCACCACGGTAAGTTCTGATGGTTTATTTTTAATTTGGCAGAAGTATAGGTATTTTTCTCAGTTTTCCAAAAGTGAACTTCTGTGTGTATTGAATTCACCTGTTTTTAAATAGGGGTTTTTTGTTGTTTAATTATTTTTGCCTCATTAGAATTTAAGAAACAAATTATTATTTTCATTTTTACACCTCTCCTCACATGCTATGGTGTTTCTTTCATCCATGGAGAGTAAAGAATTTTTAAAAAGCCCTTTGTGTGCATACTATTAATGAGGGCTATTGACTACTGCTTAATTATTTTATTTAAATGCGTTGATTAATTTTCACTGTGAAGTCTGTGATGTGGAATACTGCAATTTCTGCAGTATTAGTTAACAATGCACAGACATATTGAAAACATTTTGAAATAAGTCCTCTTCCAAAGGGTAGGAGAATTAAGCATTCTGCCTCTTTCTAACCATAAGTTCCTTTAATAAATTTATTGTCCCTGGGTAAGTAAATCATGATTGTTATTTCTCAGAGCTGCCAAGTCAGTGTTTAATTTGTGCATTTGTTTATGACAGGGCATGTTGTCTGTATGAGAGATTAATGATTTTTGCTTAGATTACTATTACAGTTTGTGTTTTAAAGACAAAACTGCTTTGGGTAAGGCTTTGCATGCTGTCATCAAGAGAAAATAAAATTTCACAGCAATTTCCCCGGGTCTTCATGTTAAATCCAAGGCAAGCTGGAGGTTTCTGAGATACCTTCAAGTCAAATAAAATATCAAAGGTTGTATTAACTAAAACATGAAAATCACCTACTTCTTTCAGGGTATTTTTTTTTGTCTTTTATTTAACATTTAAATTTAATTTCTTTAAGACTTGATGTTTTTTACTAATAGCCAAATCAATCTTTAAATGTACTACATAATTTTGAGTGAATAATAAGTTATTTTCAGTAGAGAAATTGAAAAGGAAATTTTTTGGGGTAGGGAATTGTGGTACATCCAGCAGATGTATCCCAATTGTGATCAGATCCATAGCATGGTTCAGTTCTAAAGTTCATACTTATTTCAAAGCACTTTGCAGAAATTGGAGGAGTTATAGGAAGCATCTGCAAAAATTATAGGCTGGCAAAATAATAAACAGAATAATTAAAAAAATAAAGAGTTATAGAAGGAATAATAATGGGAACTTTCAGTTTTGGACTGCTTTATAGTTAGAGCACTCAAGGAATTCCTTTGCTGAAAGGGGGATGCTTCCCATGGAAAGTTAGTCCAGATGCTCTTTGGAGGTTGCTTCCAACCTTGTCTCTTCTATGGTTCAGACTCTTTGGGAAGGTGCAGAGGTGTGAGGGGTGATCACAGGGTGGTTGTGAGTCCTCTGCCAAAAGCCAAATGTGATCTGAGAACAAGACAGGTGAGTAGAAACAGGGAATACTACGTGAGAATGATGACAATCACTTCTGGTCAGGCTTGTACAGGAAAGAGGAGATGAAATGGTAGAAGGTGCAGATAACTGGTTAAAGTAACGTAGGTATTGGCTGGGGGTTGAAAAGGCCAGTAAAATTACTGTGTTCTATGAAGTCAGGGGCAGGGAAGGGCTCCTTTTTAAAGGTTAAGGGAGATGAGGACAACAAGAAAAATTGAGCTTTGAGCTGTCTTTGAGTACAGCTAGAAATGAAGAGGTTTCTAGTCCTCAGACATCACCAGATTGTTCAGCAGGTGTTTCTCCTCTTCTTTCCACTCTCCTCCCACAACTTCATTTGAAAGACTCAAGATACTGGTTATATCAATAATTGGAGGATGCTACCCTGGACACACAACTGTTCTGGTATTATCTGACTTCTCATAAGATCTTCTTCTCTTCCCACTTCTTCAGAAGCAGGTCTGAGGCACTTTTCCCAACTGGATGGGTTCTAGCCTGCATGACAATTTTTCTGACCTCTTTGAACATTGACCTCAGGAGACCCAGTTTGCACTATTTCTAGTATTTGTGTATGAAGCAAGGGAAATGAGAGGTTTGTGAGTGCAGGCCAAGTTTGTCTCTGCCAGGATTTATTAAGTTTAATAGGGTACAGCATAAACATGGCTAGATAGGTTGGCCCTTGTATAAAATATTCCAGAAATATAATAAGAGTTTGCTGTCCTCAGATGATCTATAAACCACTCAAAATCTAAACTATTAATCTTCATTTTCCCCTTATCCTAAGTAGATCACAAGTTGTAGGAAGTCTAGGGTTCAGAAGCTCTCTCTAGAAAAAAAGTCAAAATAATTGATTTTTATTGAGGTTTTTGGGTGCTAGGCATATTTGTGGAAACATTCCACAAAGTGCAGGCCTGTTAAAAAATTGGGTGAAGTGCTAGTACTTTTTAATTAGGTTTTTATTTTGTGCAAAATATCTGGAAGAAAAAATAGTAATGTAAGAAAATTCATAAATGTTTCTTTTCTTAGACAACAACAGAGCAACAAGCTACCCTAAAAGAAGTCATGGTTGAAATGGCTTGTGCTTGCCCTTAATTCACACATATCCAAGCCAGTAGATTCATATTGGGATTTTAGAAAATCATGTTTCAACATTTATGGATGATGGAAAAAAATTGGAGAATGAAGGTGAACGTTACCAACCTTTTTGCTGGACGTTAGTCTCCTTGTTAGAGTTAAATTAAAAATACCAATATTCAGAGGAAGAAATGATTCCATGGAAATTTTGGGGTTTTCTGTTCTTTTTCTAGTGGATTCTCTGAACATTGAAGGAGAGATAAAGTAGTATTAATCAATATTGTTTTTTCTACTGATGTTTGTCAGTGTGTCAGTGCTACGGGCACACGCCCATATGAATTGGTTCCTCTATCACTTACTGTTGTCCTCTAAGACTTTCTGTCATCCCAACATTTGTCCTGCTCTGTCATTTTTTATTTATTTGTTTTCCCTAGAGGATTAATTCCTTTCCTTAGCCTTTCTTCCTTTGTTTTTCTGCTGTTACAGATGACACGGTGCCAGTTTATGATAAGACTCTTGGCTTCCAGACTCATTACTTGAAGTAGCATGTTACTGGGGGTAGGATGTATTTGCACAATCCTCCTTCATAGGTCCAATTAGATTCATTGGGTTTTTTTCTGTTCATCCACACCTAAAACCTGGTGCATTATGTGTTCAAGTACCAGATGAAAAAATGCTGTGGAATTGATTTTCCTCACCAGTTGCTCTAATATGGTATTTGGAGACTTGGAAATAGGGAGTGAAGGGTATCTGGATGTGTAGAACCTTTAGAGGTTATAGGTTCAAATGGTGAAGATAACAGAAGAGTTTTGGTCCGTTTTTATTTTCAGGGTTAAAGCTACCTATCCCATTTCAGGACAGTTTTGTTCATGCTGCCAGTAAAAGAGGGAGCATTTGGGTGTAGGTGCAGCTCCGAGTCACACCTGGTTTGATTGCTGTAAGAAGATAAATAGATTAATTTAGCCTATAGCACTATCTGCTGTGTTTTGCAGCACTGGTGACATGGTGACTGCATTAATGGGATGAAAGAAGATTGTCTTGAGTGGCTGCCAGTTATGTCTACTTTAATGGCCAAAGGATTTATTGAAGTTACACTCTGATGTTGCACTGATCTGGCTTTCTGCCTGCTGTCTGATCTTCTGTAAAAGATCATGATGGTGCAGGGTAGACTTCTTGAAGTTGGAAATGAAACTACCCAATTCCCATTAGTTTGTTCTAGATGATCGAAAGTATAATTAAAATAGCTGGTTTGTGAGTCTTTCCTTCAGAGAGAACAGTCATTTAATATTAGTGCTCCAGCAGCTTGAGTTTATTCTTCAGTCTTGACATCCATTTACTTCTTCCTTCATTAACTGGAAACAGAAGCTCAAACAGCAGTGAACTGAAAAGATCCCTGAAAGATGTTATGTAAATGCTATAGAATATAAAGCCAACCTTTAATGAACTTTTAGTTTTGCAGTTTTAAAGATGTCTCCAGAAGTTAGGGTCTTTGTTGTCTCTTTTCTCTCCTGCTTCTACTACACTAACTGGGATCATAGGCAGAAAGTTGAAAAACCCAAAACAATATTCTGTCAAGTCTGAATACAATGTATAGTTTGCCCTATAAAAGTGTATAAGCTTGGCAGGGAATGGGGTGATGTTAAGTCCATAATCTTTGTTCTCTGGCCACTTTGTCTCTCCACTCCATCCCAGTCTTGATGGCTGGATCTTCCCAAGGGAAGCTTTACCCACATTAGCTTCATATGCTCTTAGTCCAGAGCACAGCACTTGAGGTTTTCTAAAATATATACTGCTGCTAATTTGTTTTCTTACAGTTGAAGCTGTAATAAAAATGAAGAATTCTGCTCTAGCTTTGGATTTTTAAAGAATTATGGACAGTTCTCAAATGAGATTATTTGAGTTGTTTAATTTTTTGGCCCTCAAAATGGGCTGTTACTCTAGAGGGACTCTAAATCTGAATCCTGTAGTACTTTGATTTCTGTCTAGTGTGGTAGGTGTGTTTAAAACCTCCATGTATACACTTTAAATTACTCCTTGTCTTATATGATGCTTTCGGGCTATGAAAGATCCTGGCGGTGTGGAAGCATTCCAGGTTTAATATGTTGAATCATAAATGTGTGCCCTCAGGGAAGAGGGTGACTTGTAATAAAGAAGGTTAATTCCAGGTTTATTTCAAGTTTTCTTGTGTTTTTTGCATTCTATAAGCGTGCTGAAAGGGGAAGAGTAAACACAGTTTTAGGCAGGGAAGATGTAGCACATAAATCATTGAAGCTCATTTAGGGAAGCTTCTGGGTAAGGTGGATCTAATTAATATAATTATTNGCCCAGGATAGGGTTGGGGCTTTCTGGGCTGCGCTGGCCCATTGCTGGCTCATGTTGAGCCTTTCATCAACCATCACCCCCAAGTCCTTCTCTGCAGGGCTGCTCCAAATCCACTCCTTGCCCAGCCTGTATTTGTGCTTGGGGTTGCCCTGACCCAGGTGCAGGACAGAGTTCCTCACCAAAGGCTAATAGAGAATCCAAGCCGTTGTGGGACAAGAGGAGGAAGATATTAATTGACTAAGAGAAAGGTGGCAGAGGAGTGAATAATCACCTGTGTAGAGACCAAGTCATCATCGGAGCCCTTCTGGGATCTGGGCTGGGTCCTGAGCTGCTCAACCTCTTTGGAGGCTGTGGGAAGAGGAGGGAGCAGTGGGCTGGGAAGGTCCTCAGAAGTAAACTCTGGGCTGCAAAGGGAGAAACTGGCTGTGAGGAATTACAGGAGGACAAGGTGATAAGTTGTCAGGTTAACTTCATTCTTAATAAATGCACAGTCATGAACAGGGTGGGAAAAAAAATCCAAACTTTCAATAGTGAGTGATGAGCTCAGAACTGTCTTTTACCTCATAGGAATTGGTTGCAGGTTTGAATAGATCTCTGAAAATGCTGTCCAAGGTTCCATAGTAGTGGACTACAAAACAACCATGTTTTTGAGCAGATATATCAGCACAGGGTAGGATACTTTCACTTCCTTGGTATGGTCTCACCAAATGAGAGGTGATATTTGAAAAATATTTAAGTTGAAAGGAAGTGCTGGGAAGAAAATACTTACAAAAGGGAACCTAATATGAGAGAGGAATGTAGATGTTGTTACACTTGAGGGAAAAAAAAAGAAAATAAAAGCAAGCACACATTGTAAATGGAAGAATGAATTATAAAACTATTTCATGTTTAATAGCCTGAGAGGAATCATTTATCTTTTTTTTTTTCTTTTTTCTTTTCCCTTTAAATTATGGGATTAAAGTTTTACTCTCTGGTATAAGTATTGGTAAGGTGCTTAAATGGAAACTGGTTTATCAATTCTTATCTTCACAGGCTAAATTATTTACTTCTTGATGAAGGCTTTGCTGTTGTCTGTAGATCTCTTCCTGACTCCTGACCTGAACTTTCTAGGGTATTCCCACACATGCAGCTGATGCAGGATTTGCACTTGCTGAAGTGCAGCTTTAATGGAGCTGGAGTCTGTTTATACCAGGTTATTTGGGGATGGAATAGAGGTTTTCCTCACCAATGGCAGGTGCTCTTTCAGATTCTTCACATACTCAGAGGTTTTTCTCTGTTCCTCAGCTGCTTATTCCCCACTTCCTTTCAGAGTCTTCTTTCTCATGGATTGGGCTGATACCAATCAGGCAGTCACAGGTCTGTCCTTTAATTGAGAGCAGAAAGCAGTGGGCAAGTAGGGACAGCAGCCTTTGCTTTAGTATTTTTAAAATCAGTGAAAAACATTATAAATTACATGACAAAATTAAAAATTATAATCTGGATAAATTCAGGTATGTATTGCAACTAGATATGCTCAGTATAACAGAATAGAGTGGTTTGTGTGGCTACATGCCTTTAATACAATTAAAATAATTTTTCCTCTTTGCTGTATAAATCTCCAGAAACTAATCTTGTTGTGGAAAGAATCTACTGAGTTGTTGCTTACACAAGGAAATCTTTCTCTCTAAATGACTCCTGATAGAACAGTTTACTAGGTCATCTGTATTTCTTCTGAAGTGTTTATTTGTTGTCTCTTTTTCCAGTTCAAACTGAAATTTATGTCAGCTCTGTAGAACACATAGTAGAATATTAAGTGTGTTAATAGTTGCTGTGAAATGTGAGGTAAAATCCCAGCCATGGATGTATCTCAGCTAAACCCTTTCCCTTTGACAAATGAGGGTCTAACATGTAGATTACACATAAAATCACCAAAATTGCCTTCCAGGGTTACTTCACCAGGGAATCTCTGTTCTCAGCCCTATCTTTCATATGAAGATGGTGTTAAGGAGTTGTGCATCTCCTGATGGGTTGGTAGATCTTTTGCAGCTTGGAGGAGATCTAACACCTGCTAACACCAGTGCAAAAGCTTGGCTGCTAAGTTGCCAAGACCACATTTAACCTATTTAAATCACAAGCTACCATTGATCTGGTTTTCACAGTGTGTTCTCTTGAGTACTTTGGTTTTAGGAGATGTATTCTTTAAAGAAAGATTTTAGTATTTAATTTGCAGTGTTTAAAAGCAGAGAAGCTGCCTCTTTGGGATTGATAAAGGAAATGAAATATAGTTTAGTAATAATTTATTGATACTAATTTCTGAGCTTGTGAAGATCCTTCTAGGAGGATTCTTCTACTACATGAAGATTCTGTTTGGTATAAAGAAAACCAGGTTTGATCAAGAAGAAACTCCAGATGGTTTGAGAAGGAAGTTTTAGTGAACTGTATCCACATTATCAGTGAGGGAAAGAGCAGTGAATGGCACTGTGTAAACCAGGTGTATCCCTGTGCTTCTGGTGTAGTTGAATTACCACTTTCAGCTGGCGTGGGTTTCGAGAATAGTGGTGGTATTAAAGAAACCTTTCCATCCACATGTGTAGTTTGAAATTGTAGAACTACAGAATAGTTTGGGTTGGAAGGGACCATTAGAGATGGTTCAACAACCCTGCCCTGGGCAGGGACACCTTCCACTAGATCAGGTTGCTCAAAGCCCCATCCAACCTGGCTTTGACCACTTCCAGTGATGTGGCATTCGTAGTTTCTCTGGGCAACCTGTTCCACTGTCTCACCATGCTTACCATCAATTTCTTCTTCATGTCCACTCTAAATCTACCCTCTTTCAATTTAAGACTGTTGCCCCCTGTCCTGTCACTGCAGTTCTTGGTAGAAAGTCTCTCCCCAGCTTTCTTATAAGCTCTATTGGAAGGCTGCAATAAGATCTTCCCAGAGCCTTCTCTGCTCCAGGCTGAACAACCTCAACACCCTCAGCCTGTCTTCACAGCAGAGATGTTCAACCCTCTGACCATTTGTGGCTTCCTCTGGACCTGCTCTAGCAGATCCATGTCTGTCTTGAGCTGAGGGCTCCAGAGCTGGACACAGAACTCCAGGTGGGGTACCAAGCAGCACACAATATGTTTTCACAGTCCTGAAAAATGTCTTATTTAGGGTCCTGATGGGATGTGTGTCATTTTGGATATACAGTTATGAGTTAATGCAGGCTTGTCTTGAATGTCTCAGTTTCAGAATGTCTTTTTTCACAATACAGTAAAACTATTAATTTACCCTAAGGCCTGTGGCTGTATATTTTTGGATACCTGGGTGAAACACTTCACCTTTTGCTACTTGGAGTTTTTGTATGAGTTGTGAGCTAGATTTATTTTGCAGAGTGGACAAACCATGGGTGATGTCTGTAAATCTAACCCATTCAATTTGACTGAAGCTTACACTGAGGTCTTAGCACTTCAGTGACTGAAGAAGTGGAAAGAGAATACAAAATTAGAAAAATACACCTATTAAAGCTCCTGTGTAGCAGTTTACTCTCCTCCTGCTCTTGGTAAAAAAGGGGGCAGGGAAGAAAATAGTGTCTTTAAATAGCCTGTCAGGCTGCTGCTGCTGCATCTACTGCCTCGTGTGACAGATACTGCATTTCTCATTAATGGTACCTTGCAAGTGCCTGTGGTTGCCATAGTAACTATCTCTGAGCCTTATACCTTAAATTTATCCTGACAAAGGTTATTGTGGCAATTCCTACTAATTGGCTTTTTTTGCTGCTGCTATTTTTAACTCATCCCGTCCTCCTCTATTTAAGTTACAGAACCTAAATGGAATGAATTGGCAGAATAGCTGGGGGTGAGAAAATGCTTTACAGGGCAGAAGGAATTGGCAACTAAACTCTAAACTCTATTTTTTGTTGTTGTTGTTCAATGCCTGGTCATAAAAATCTAACTTATATCTTTCAGTGGTAACTAAAACGTTATCTGTTTTGCCCTTCAAATGTTTTGATATGAAATAATGTAGATGCTCTTGAAACACGGGTTTGGTTCATGCAGGCTGCTACTGCTGTTTATTACCAAATATTAGTCATGTACTTTATTACCAGATATTACTACCAGCAGAGATACAAGGATATAAGTCATATCCTGAAGACCTGAACAGCTAATTTGAAGTAAGTGTGTAATAAACAGAAGATTGCCCAGTGAGAGGGGTTAGCCCAGTGCTATCTCAGCACCTGGGACAGGTGCTGTATTGGCGCCAGTGCAGGTACCTGGCATCTGCTGGTACAGCAGGTTGGATTAGAAAGTTATTCCTAGACTGATGATATCATTATTTAATTTCCTGTAGGTGGTTTAGAGAACTCCTGCTACAGCATTTCTGGTGGCTAAGTACTCTCAAATTTCATGGTTTAATTGGCTTCAGTTACGTTTCTCAGGCTTGGGAAGGAGACAGCAAAGCAGTGACTTGAGGAGTGGTCCCAGAGGATTCATTTCATGGGTACAGAGCAGCAGAGAAGAAAAATTCCAGGTAGAATGGGAGGCTGTCAAGCACAGTAACTTTTGGTAGTGTGGAAGGAGTAGTTCAATTCTGCTGAAGAGCAAGAAATATGGTTGCAGCTATGATAAGGTACAAAATGTAGCCGTAAAGAAGGCAACATGCTAGGAGTAAATCAAACCAGGCCAGTAAAGGAGTGGGAAGGGTAGAGGATTCTCAACTTCCCAGTAAGGTGAAGGATGCAGGTGCACATTCAAGCCACTGTTTTACACTCAGAAAATTTCTGCATGACAGAGTTCACCCAGAGGTACAGCCAGCAGTCATTTGAACCTTCCTTTTTTGAGATATATGAGAAAAACTCTTAAAACTTCACAACCTTTAAATATTGAACTTGTTTTAATATCTTCAGTTCAATCTTCATGTAGATCAGTACTTCAGTTTAGGGCACAGCAAACTTGTAAGAAATATTTCCTCACAGGTGATTTCTGAAATGTTAAGACTGATCCTTCAGTTGCTTTGAAGCCCAAGAATACATCCACTAGGACTCCTTAGAACTATTTAATTTTCTTGCCATGCTTTGTCAGAAGGAGTTTTCAAGAACTATAAATTCATCTGGGAATGGAAATTTGCTATGAAGTTAGAAAGATCCCTATGGAAATTTGAAAAAAAAAACCCCAAACAACAACAAAAAAACTAGATTTGGGAGTGATATACCTCCTCAAGGGCTATGCAGGGATGTGCTTCATTTACAACTGGCTTTTCTGGTATATAAGTTTGACCAGAAGCCTCTTTTTCAATATAAAAACAAAATGGAAAGCTCTGGAAAATTGTCATTGGCTTCCAGCATTTTTCATTCTCATCTTTCAGCTTAAACAATGGGATGGAGGAGAGCTCTATGCTAAGTAGATGGACAGGATTTATACCTTGTTTACAGTAAGTCTTTCATATCATCTAAAACGAAGGTGTCAGGGCTTTGTGGGTTGTGAAATTGGTATTTTGCTACTGTGAAGCTGGTTCAGTGTGCTTCTTTAGAAACCTCATTCTCTTTCCATGTGTACTTGATGCTACAATGCCCAACACTGTTGAGCTTTCTAGATTTTCCTGTATTCTTCACTTGATATATCTGAGCAGGAACAGAATTCAGATTCGGTGTTTGCTAATTTTTTTGAAGCTTCAGTCATTTGATGTAACAGGTAGTGAACTGGAATAACAAGGTCCATATTTTTTCATCTGTATGCTTAAGAATCATAGAATGCTAGGTGGAAGGGACCTCAGGAATCATCTGGTCCAACTTTTCAAAGCAAAAATAAATACATACATACATAAATAAGTATATAGTTTAAGTGAGCTGGCCCAGCACCCTGTCGAGCTGAGTCTTAAAACTGTCCAGTGTAGGGGAATCCACCACTTCCCTTGAGACGATTCCAGTGTTTAATTGTTCTCATTGCAAAGAACCTTGATAGTGATATGAAGAGCTGGGATGTGGAAAGAGCAGTTTGAAGATTTCCAGAAGTGTTAACTTGAAATACATCAGCAGTAGTGGTCTGAAATGTAAATGATGCTTTACAGTCATGTAGAAAATCACAGCATTGTGAAGACAAATGATTTCTTCCTGTGGTCAATCCTGGAAATGCCAGAGCCCTACTGGAAATCTAAAATTAAATATGGGTTGAAGAAAACAGCATTCACATTCTGTTAGAATTTTTCAAGCTCTTGAGGCGTTTGAATTTAAATTTCTTACAGCAAATTATATTCATTTGCTGCATAAAAGAATTTCTAGCCAAACACCCACTGAGGAGTTTTTCTTCTTGTGTTGACTTTTCTATTGTATGATCATTTTGTTCTTCTCAGCAATTTTATTTCATCATTTTGTTTATAAAACCATTGACAATGGGATGTCTTTTACCCGTGTGTGTTCTGCCTGACAGAAAGTGATTCTGATGAGTACTTAGGTTTCATACTTGCTGCTGCAGGAATTACAAAAGATTAAGGAATAATACAAAGTTATGGAAAAAGAAGAAAAAATTAAGTTGCAGCAGCGAATGTGTTCTCAGAGCTTTCCCTTAGGCATGCAAAATTTATCTAATACATCATACATCCTAATTTTATTATTGTTGGGGAATTTTAAGATTTATTCTTGACAGATAGAATATTATACATTGTACTGAATGATGAACTCCATGCTTTATTCTTCATAAAATGTTTTAACATCCTAAGACCACTACAGCCAGTGCCTTGTGCAGTGACCCAGAAAAGAGGGAAATAAGAGACCAAATTATCTGTAATGATAAGATTGAATCCTGACAGATTCCAAACAGCATAGCTTTGGAAACGCTGCATTTTCTTGACCAAGTAAGTGTTGGAGTATCTGATGAATGCACATAATAAAGCTGCCTTAGAGTTTGGCTGCAGTGGGGGGAGACTTAGGAAGAGCTATTTATGATAACTCAGGAGAAGACTGGTTTAGGGTGGAAATCACAGGAAAGACTGTTTTACCAACACACTGACCATATCTGTGATGAGCAGAAGGTGCTCAAGAAAAGTAATAATGAATTTCAAAGGCAGTTAGTAAGACAGTCGATTTTCAAATAATTTGTTAGTGTACAGTAAGTATTTAGCCTGTTATTTCAGAATCTGCTTTGCAGTCTATTTTAAATCCCAGCTTTAGATAATTCCAGATAACTGGGCAAATTTAGAAGCTGAATGGAGTACTCATGCAGTTAACACATTTCTGTGTCTTCTTGACGTGTGAATCCAGTTTATGAATGACTCACTGTAAGAAATTTGTGAAAGCTCATGGAGCATAATGATCTAATAAAATCAGCAACAAAAAATATATTTTTAAAAGTGACATTAAATTTTATCTTCATGCATTAAATTATAAATCATAAGCACCTGAAGTTTGCGCCATTCAAAGTTTTTTTCTTTGTATTATTAATGAAAATAGATATGGTTTAAATACTCAGGAGATTTATTCGAGACCATTTTGGTTTGGATGTGAATGCTCCATCAAAAATATTAATGAAATATGTTTTCATAGAATCATTCACAGATAGTTTAGACTGCGTTGGACTTCTTGAGGTCAGGTAGTCCAACCCCCCTACTCGAGCAGGGTCACTTAGAACAGATGCCCAGCTTTTGAAAATCTCCATGGATGAAGATTCTGCAACCTCGTTGGATAATCTGCTTCAGTGTTTGACCATCCTCACAGTAAAGAAGTGTTTTCTCATATTCAGATTGAATTTTATGTGTTCTAATGTGTCCAGTGCCTCTTGGCCTGTCGCTGGACACTACTGAACAAGTTTATCTCCTACAGCTTCATTTTGTATCACATGTTTGTACACATTGATGAGATCCTTCCAGAGCTGTCCTTTCTCCAGGATGAACAGGTCCCAACTCTCTGTCTTTCCTCATATGAAGAATGCTTCAGTCCCTTAATCATCTTAGTGGCCCCATGCTGGACTTGCTTCACTAGATCCATATCTTGCATACCTTGTAGTGGGTAGCCCAGCACTGGACCCAGGGGTCCAGATATGTCTTAGCAGTTCTGAGTAGATGGGAAGGATCATCTCTTTCAACCTGTGATCAACACTATGCTTAATTCAGTCCAGGATGCTGTTGGCCTTTTTTTCAATGCAGGCAAATTACTGCCTTGTGGTCAGCTTGTTGTCCACTAGAAAATGTCCTTCTCTGCTTTCCAGCTGTTTGGTCCACACCATAGACTGGTGCCTGGGCTTATTCCTTCCCAAGTGCTGGACTTTGTATTTTCTCTTGTTCAGCTTTGTGAGATTCCACCCAGTCCATTTCTCCAGGCTGTCGAGGTCCCTCTGAATGTAACATGACCTTCAGGTGTATCAACCACTCCAGTTTTGTATTATCTGTGATCTTGCTAAGGCTGCGCTTTGCCCCATCAACCAGGTCATTAATGAAGATGTTAAATAGCACTGAAGCCAGTCTTGACCCCTGGGATATGCTGCTAGAGATTGACTTCCAACTGAACCTTGTGCTGCTGATCACAACCCTGTTGGTTCAGTAGTTCAGCTGGTCTTTATCCACTTCACTGTCCACTTAACTAACCCATATTTCATCAGCCTGTCTATGATGATGTTACAGGAAACAGTGTCAAAGGCTTTACTAAATTTGAGAAACAACAGAAACAACATCTGTTCCTCTCTCATCAACCAAGCTTGTCACCTC
>VYZX01015924.1:3625-33956 GCA_013401335.1 Brachypteracias leptosomus | reverse complement strand
AAAGAAGTGTTTTCTCATATTCAGATTGAATTTTATGTGTTCTAATGTGTCCAGTGCCTCTTGGCCTGTCGCTGGACACTACTGAACAAGTTTATCTCCTACAGCTTCATTTTGTATCACATGTTTGTACACATTGATGAGATCCTTCCAGAGCTGTCCTTTCTCCAGGATGAACAGGTCCCAACTCTCTGTCTTTCCTCATATGAAGAATGCTTCAGTCCCTTAATCATCTTAGTGGCCCCATGCTGGACTTGCTTCACTAGATCCATATCTTGCATACCTTGTAGTGGGTAGCCCAGCACTGGACCCAGGGGTCCAGATATGTCTTAGCAGTTCTGAGTAGATGGGAAGGATCATCTCTTTCAACCTGTGATCAACACTATGCTTAATTCAGTCCAGGATGCTGTTGGCCTTTTTTTCAATGAAGGCAAATTACTGCCTTGTGGTCAGCTTGTTGTCCACTAGAAAATGTCCTTCTCTGCTTTCCAGCTGTTTGGTCCACACCATAGACTGGTGCCTGGGCTTATTCCTTCCCAAGTGCTGGACTTTGTATTTTCTCTTGTTCAGCTTTGTGAGATTCCACCCAGTCCATTTCTCCAGGCTGTCGAGGTCCCTCTGAATGTAACATGACCTTCAGGTGTATCAACCACTCCAGTTTTGTATTATCTGTGATCTTGCTAAGGCTGCGCTTTGCCCCATCAACCAGGTCATTAATGAAGATGTTAAATAGCACTGAAGCCAGTCTTGACCCCTGGGATATGCTGCTAGAGATTGACTTCCAACTGAACCTTGTGCTGCTGATCACAACCCTGTTGGTTCAGTAGTTCAGCTGGTCTTTATCCACTTCACTGTCCACTTAACTAACCCATATTTCATCAGCCTGTCTATGATGATGTTACAGGAAACAGTGTCAAAGGCTTTACTAAATTTGAGAAACAACAGAAACAACATCTGTTCCTCTCTCATCAACCAAGCTTGTCACCTCATTGCATAAAGCAGTGAGGTTATTAAAGCAGTTTCCCCTTAATGAATCTATGCAAACTCCTCCAAATCATCTTGTTCTTCATAAGTTTGGAAATGGTTTCCTTGATGGATTTTTTCCAACACCTTCACAGGGATTGAGGTGAGGCTGACTGGCCTTTAGTCAAAAATATAACTAGGTCTTTATAATATCCTCAGTCCCATGCATTTTTGCCTGGGTGGAAACATTGCTCTATGATACCAAGATGTACCATAGATTCTTAAGTGCATCTTTGATAGAAGAAGTTGGTTTGAGGGCTACCACTGCTGGGTGCCAGACCTGGTAAAAGTACCAGACTACCAGAGAGAGCTCCCTCGATGGACAGTAGAGCACAGGCTCTCCAGGAGATGGATGTGGTGGGAAGAGCTTGATTCTGGGTACCTCCCAAATATTTTACAAACTGACTAAAGCTGAGACTTGAGACTTAGCTCTGATTAAATCTGATTATTTTACCAAAAAATGGTGTAAATCCTGCAAAAAGGTAATTAACTTCATGTTCACATATATATGGCATCATCAACACTATGATTTTGTTTTCTTTATCAGAACATGGATTCTAGTGGTTATGGTGAGGGTTAGAGCTCTTCCTGATCTTCCAAACTCTGTTTTTTAATCTGTTTATTGAACAAAACAAGTTTGATGCAATTGCTTTTTCTGTTCCATCACTACTAAGTTTTGAACACACCAGTAAATTGAAGATTTGAGGCCTCAAAGATACATTTAATCCCTAAACGTTCTGTCAAAATCATTGAAGGTTGGAGGGGAAGGAGAAAAATTAGTGCTCCTATTCTGGGAAAGTTGGGGAGAATTTAGTGAATGTGTATTTGATTTGACACCTGGAGCTTTTTGGTTGTCCAGCAGGGAACATGGAGAAGTGTCAGAGAACACAAATCTTCATTAATTGGACTTTGCTGTTCTTTCTGCTTAGGAAATAACTTCTTTGAATAAAAGTAGTGTTCTCTAAAATTTCTCAGAGGGAGGGATTTTGACCAACTACTTCCTATGCTTCTGTTTTACCTTTGTTAAAAGAAGATACTGAGTTTTTATCTCCACACGAGATAACTTGTTATGTTGTCTTTAAGGAATATAGTAGCTTGAGAGAGAACAGAATCCTGGTATTAAGTGTACTCTTCCTGTTAAGGACTGAGTTTCCTAAGACATGGTTCTTTTAAGCTGCTCTGAGCTGTCTGCTCCTGTGTCTTTGAAGAGCAGTTTTAGATGTCCAACCATTTATCTCTGCTTCTGATGGAACTCGATCCTGAGTGATGAAAGGAGTAGGAAGGTTCCCCACAGACCAGTGGATGAGTGAGTTGTGTAGGATGCTCAAAGTCCTCCCTTACCTGACAGTGATCCAGGAAACATGGTGACCAATAAAAATTGGTCCTTCCAGGGTCCAACCTAATGACTTTTTGCCCCTTATTTTTCCANTGCATTAAATTATAAATCATAAGCACCTGAAGTTTGCGCCATTCAAAGTTTTTTTCTTTGTATTATTAATGAAAATAGATATGGTTTAAATACTCAGGAGATTTATTCGAGACCATTTTGGTTTGGATGTGAATGCTCCATCAAAAATATTAATGAAATATGTTTTCATAGAATCATTCACAGATAGTTTAGACTGCGTTGGACTTCTTGAGGTCAGGTAGTCCAACCCCCCTACTCGAGCAGGGTCACTTAGCACAGATGCCCAGCTTTTGAAAATCTCCATGGATGAAGATTCTGCAACCTCGTTGGATAATCTGCTTCAGTGTTTGACCATCCTCACAGTAAAGAAGTGTTTTCTCATATTCAGATTGAATTTTATGTGTTCTAATGTGTCCAGTGCCTCTTGGCCTGTCGCTGGACACTACTGAACAAGTTTATCTCCTACAGCTTCATTTTGTATCACATGTTTGTACACATTGATGAGATCCTTCCAGAGCTGTCCTTTCTCCAGGATGAACAGGTCCCAACTCTCTGTCTTTCCTCATATGAAGAATGCTTCAGTCCCTTAATCATCTTAGTGGCCCCATGCTGGACTTGCTTCACTAGATCCATATCTTGCATACCTTGTAGTGGGTAGCCCAGCACTGGACCCAGGGGTCCAGATATGTCTTAGCAGTTCTGAGTAGATGGGAAGGATCATCTCTTTCAACCTGTGATCAACACTATGCTTAATTCAGTCCAGGATGCTGTTGGNCCTCGATGGACAGTAGAGCACAGGCTCTCCAGGAGATGGATGTGGTGGGAAGAGCTTGATTCTGGGTACCTCCCAAATATTTTACAAACTGACTAAAGCTGAGACTTGAGACTTAGCTCTGATTAAATCTGATTATTTTACCAAAAAATGGTGTAAATCCTGCAAAAAGGTAATTAACTTCATGTTCACATATATATGGCATCATCAACACTATGATTTTGTTTTCTTTATCAGAACATGGATTCTAGTGGTTATGGTGAGGGTTAGAGCTCTTCCTGATCTTCCAAACTCTGTTTTTTAATCTGTTTATTGAACAAAACAAGTTTGATGCAATTGCTTTTTCTGTTCCATCACTACTAAGTTTTGAACACACCAGTAAATTGAAGATTTGAGGCCTCAAAGATACATTTAATCCCTAAACGTTCTGTCAAAATCATTGAAGGTTGGAGGGGAAGGAGAAAAATTAGTGCTCCTATTCTGGGAAAGTTGGGGAGAATTTAGTGAATGTGTATTTGATTTGACACCTGGAGCTTTTTGGTTGTCCAGCAGGGAACATGGAGAAGTGTCAGAGAACACAAATCTTCATTAATTGGACTTTGCTGTTCTTTCTGCTTAGGAAATAACTTCTTTGAATAAAAGTAGTGTTCTCTAAAATTTCTCAGAGGGAGAGATTTTGACCAACTACTTCCTATGCTTCTGTTTTACCTTTGTTAAAAGAAGATACTGAGTTTTTATCTCCACACGAGATAACTTGTTATGTTGTCTTTAAGGAATATAGTAGCTTGAGAGAGAACAGAATCCTGGTATTAAGTGTACTCTTCCTGTTAAGGACTGAGTTTCCTAAGACATGGTTCTTTTAAGCTGCTCTGAGCTGTCTGCTCCTGTGTCTTTGAAGAGCAGTTTTAGATGTCCAACCATTTATCTCTGCTTCTGATGGAACTCGATCCTGAGTGATGAAAGGAGTAGGAAGGTTCCCCACAGACCAGTGGATGAGTGAGTTGTGTAGGATGCTCAAAGTCCTCCCTTACCTGACAGTGATCCAGGAAACATGGTGACCAATAAAAATTGGTCCTTCCAGGGTCCAACCTAATGACTTTTTGCCCCTTATTTTTCCAATCTCTCTTTTGAAAAATATTTTAAAAAGGATTTGATTAGTTTTATTTTTAATTTTGTTTGCCTTTTCAAGATAACAGATAGTTCCAATATTATATTCAGTTTCTTTGAGCTGTTCTTTATTGCTTTTAAAGTTGGCTTTGTTGATGTTGCTCATAGGCCATGAGATCTACCTGCTCTTTTTGCCCAGATCAAGAAAAGCAGGAGCTTCTTTCCCTTGCTTTCATGGTGTCATGTTCCCTGGCTCTGCTGTGGGTTTTCTTTCTTATAAATATCTAATGAGAAATTTTCATCATGATCAGATATTCTCAAAATCTGTATTGGCATCTCTATTTTTATTGGTGTGATTTCTGCAATTCCCTTTAATCAGTTCTGGTCAGATCTGACCTGTGTCAGAGATTGGTGCCTCACTCTTTTGTAGACTATATATGTCTGTGTGTATATATATATATACACACATTTTCATAGTTACATTTTTCACACCAGAGTCCTTTGAATTTTTTCATCTTGTGTATCCCTTAACTTTCCTAGCCTTTATTTGAGGCACTTTGGAACTATATTAGAAAATCAGAAGTTACTTGTTCAGTTCAGAGTTTTCTTTTAGTGATATATGGTAATTAGAAATTAATTAGATGTTCACAACTAAAAGGTTAATTTATTAAGCGTGAATACATTTGTAATTTTCAGATGATGGCTGTGCTTCTGGCTTGATACCTGATCTCTGAGACAAAAAATTATGATAGTAACTCTTTTTAAATTCTATGGATACCCTTCCTTCCTCAGTATTGTTAAAGTAAAATTTGAATTTCCTTTAAATTGGTTTGTACTCTCCTCTCAGTTTAAATATTTTGCTTTGTTTTATGGAAGAAAAATTATAAATAGCTTATGTCCTTCTGTCAATGAAAACTGAATAAATGCTGATCAGGAGTAAAAGACATAGATCTAAAACAAGGTGGTAGGTTTTCAAAATTACTTTATTTACTAGAAGATGTTTGTCTTGTGTCCAAATGACAGCTAAGCCTTATAGGTGGAATACTAGAGCAAGCATGAGCAATTAAAGGAGTATTTTCCTTTGTGTCAGGATACAGCAGTAGAGGTGGGACCCTGATGCTTTGTCCCAGCTCTTAACACAACGCAGATTCTGGTTATATGTCATATGTACTAAATACATAGAATGCATAAGGGGAATACTAAATACATAAATAATAAATACATAAAATACATAGGGGAATAAGAAGCAATTTAAAATATTTTAAAATTTTGATTTAAAAAAAAAAATTTAGAAAATAGTAAGTATTTGTTTTACTTGATTTGAAACCTTTTGATTATTTTAAGTCCATTAAGATGGAGAGGTAGAAACTTCATGACAGAGACAGAATCATATACAGGAATTTCAGATATAAGATGTTATGTCTCAATTATTTTTTTTCTAATTAATAATTCTTATTTGGGTGTAGAGTACTGTGTAAGTGTTTGAACTCAACTGGTGGAAATAATAGGAATTATTCCAGGGACATGGGATTCTATTACTCACATTAGAAAAATGTAACCCAACAGGTTATTCTCTGGTGTCCTTCAGTTAAAATGGTTGCATATATTATGAAGAGTAAAACTGAAGAAGATGGAATGTAATTTTTTGTCATCTCTTATGTGTGGAAGATCCCCCAGTACCAGTGTGCTTGGGCACCTTTAGGAATCTAATCCATGTTAGGGTCTGAGTTCATGTTTGGAAGAGGTTCTGCAGTCCTGACCTCTCTAGTGGTCTTGGGTGAAAGATTGAGCCTTGCTACCTCCACGGCAAGTCCCACAATGACCACGTCAGGTCCAGGTAAATGCTGGTGTAGCTGTTACCCTGGGTGTAACTGCAGCCAGTAGGATCTGTAAGAGCAGGGTGTGTGCAGTGAATCCAAAAGAAGGTGTAATTTTCTATTAACACATTTTACCCTGACGAGCTAATTGAGCAGTTAGACTGAGGCATGTTCAGCTTTGATTCAGGCTCCCAGTTGTTCTGTCAGTACCTGGTGATCAGCGCTGCCTTGCAGGTGACACGTGGGCTCTGTGCAGCTCCCGAGCTGCTGCAGACAACACTAATGCCATGAAAAAGTACCTAATTACACTTCTGTAGTTGAAAATACATTGCATTTAAAACTTACAATGATTAGAATATGCTTTTGTGAAAAACAAACACGCTGAGAGCTAATCACTTGGAAATTAATCATTTTTCTAATCTGGTTCAGATCATACAAATGCAGCTTATTCACATCTTTGGAGTGCCTAATAAGTTTACACAGAAGTAATGATCTTGCACAGAAATAATGATCATCTACAGGGTTTTTAAATCATTTAAAGTAAATAATACATATTATGACAGCATTCTGCTGCTGATCTGAGATATTTTTTAAACCATCATTTACTGTTGCCCACATATTTCATGTCACTTTTTAATGTTTCTCCTTTTTTTCAGTTCAGAAATAAGACTAACAAGTTTCCAAACCTGATCTTGTTCATTTATTTAAAGCAATAATGATTGTCAAAGGTCTTGAATAATGTACAGGACATGCTGATAAAGAAATAAATTATATAACCTAGGATAAACAATACTTTTCAGAAAACCAATTAGAAAACAGTAGCAACATACACAAGATAAAAAAGCAGTAATATGCTCGGCCAGGGTTCTCTAACAAGCAACACTGAAGCCTCTGCTCTCATTAAACTGCTTTTATATCTCCCAGGTGAGCAAAGAGGGTGCAGATCTTCTTTGGCCAGCAAGTGAATCATGTCCTGTTCTAAGAAATCCTAAATAGACAATGTGGTCTTTGGGGTATTGTGTCTGGCTAGTGGGTTAAAGGTGGATTAAACCCCGTTTTTCAGGCAGGAAAAAGTTGTAATTAAGCAAGTGCTTTATGTGTTCAGGACTGACCTGGCCTGAAGCTTAGAAAATCGGAGAACCTAAATGGTCTACAAGCTTAGGAATAAGGTGTGTCCATGGCCAGAAGCAAGGCTGAAGGCAGGAGATGGAGATTCATGCTGAAAACTGTAGTGTAGAAGAAGGGCAGAGCTTTGGTTGGGTTGGATGATGAGATTAGTAGTGGAAACTAAAATTGGAGCCCAACACGCCAGGCATAAAAGCACAGCAAAAACCAAAGTTGCCACAAATCAAGATATTTCCTAGTAGAAAGAAAGTGTTCTCTTGATTGCAATGTAAATAAAAAGCAGCAAGGGTCAGCTGTGTCTAACACAGCACAAGTGTTGTAGATGATAATGATGCAGACATTCAGATTTGATCTTGATGAGATGTTTCTAATCCTTGTTAAGACTGTGAAATGGAAGAAGCAGGGATTAGGTTGGAGAGCATCAAAAACTGAGCTAAGGAAATGAATTTGAAAGTTTGCATAACATATTCAATCATTTCAGATTTAGGCATAGAGATTGTGTTCAGGGATGGAGAGGATAAAGAGCTGGGGTTTCTTAGGCTGGAAAGAAAGTTGCATTATAAGAAAACAATCTAAAAATATTGAAATGCAGAAAGAAAAATGAGTGAAAGAATTGAGAATGTACAAGCCCACGTTGCCATGCATCAGGGAGGTGGTGTTGCTGAAACAGAGAAGGGTTCAGGAAAGAAGAGTTGATAATCTTAGTGTATGCTTGAAACTATAACACCCTTATGACACGTCACCCTTAGTGACATGATTTAGTGGTGGGCTTGGCAGTGGTGGGTTAATGGTTCATCCCAACATCTCCCTGACCCCTAGACCATGTCTTGAAGCGCCACATCTACTCATTTTTTGAACACCTTCAAGGATGGTGACTCCACCTCTTCCCTGGGCAGCCTGTTCCTGTGCCTGACCACTCTTGCAGTAAAGAACTTCTTCCTAATACAGAATCTAAACCTCCCCTGGTGCAACTTGAGGCCATTACCTCTTGGGCTGGGATATAACTCCATCCCAGCCTAAACTAACACAATAAGGAAGAGAACCAAGAGCAGACGTATGCTTATAACCTCTCAGACTCTCAACAGTAAAATCATCCTTCCTCAGCTGCAGGCTCTCCCCTGACATATGCTAGAAGACTGGGCTTTGTCTGTGGTTTGTGTTTATCTGCCTTCTTAGACTCTGTGTTCCTCAGGGTAAGTCTGAGTCATCTTTGAGACCTTGGTCTGCTAGAGCAATAAAACATCTCTCCCGTCTGTAAGAGAAAGGTTCAATTTTGCATAGTGTGTCAGAAGAGCAATTCTATTTGACAGCTTCAATATTTTGATTTCACACCGTGCCCCAGTTTGAATTGCATCTGTCAAGGTAAAGGAGAGGTTTGCTCCTACAGAGTATTGGCTATAGGACATGAGAGCCTTTATTATGCTCCTCAGCAGATTTGGGTATTTGTCTTCAGCGAGCAAAGAATTGGTTTCATTTTGGGTATGATTAAAAAAAGAAAGAATCAATAAGGACTTAAATGGTCATAAGTCAGATAAGGCCTGATAATGATGCAGTACAGTTTTCTGATTAATTACTATGACATTATTTATACTCTTCAATCCTTTTCAAACCAATATAGACTCTTTCAAGTTTCTTGCTGTGAAGTTTCTTAAGCATCCTTCTGGTTTGTCAGGAGAGTGTTAATGAAGGCAGCCAGTCTTTTGTCCCTTTAATCCAAGAGGAGCTGCTGCTGGTGAAGGAGCTGTAGGACTTCTTTGATATTCTTGTAGGTAGAGGGAGATGACGAAGAATCAGTCAACAGGCACGTTTCAAGCTGTAGTTCAAGTGCTGAGAGTAGCAATAAACAGAAGGGGATACTAAAGAAAAACATCTTTTATGATGTGTTTCAAATTGTTGAATTTAATGGAAAGAAATATAAAAAATGAGAAATGCTTTATTTCTTTAAAGACAAGTTTTACAGCTGTTTAGCATCATCCTGAAATTAACTTTATTTACACAATAAAATAATTACAGATAGTTACCCCAAAAACATTGAGTGTTTTGAGGAATAAAGCTTGAAACCTTGAATTTCACCAGAAATCCCCTACGAATCAGTAGTAGGGGGAAAGTATAAATTTGATGAGCTTTTAGTAGTTTCTTTTGCTGAAGTGATTGCTGTCAGTGTTTTTGTGATTAGAGTCAGATATGTGGTCAAAAAGAGAACATGAGAGTAAGAAGCTTTACAATTCAGGTGGAGGAGTCTGTGAGTGAAGAGTGAATGGACACCACGTGCTGAATATATACTGTTTTCTAAGCACTGATCTGTTGCATGATCATCAGTGATCTGAGAGAGTTTTCAAAGAGGATTTTCTTTTTTAATGAATCCAGTAGAAAGTCTGTACTGGGGACTGGTGCTGTTTAGTATCTTCATCAATGACATAGTCAGTGGGATCAAGGGACCCTCAGCAAGTTTGCAGATGACACCAAGCTGAGTGGGGTGGTTGGCACACCTGAGGGACAGGGTGCCATCCAGAGGGACCTAAACAAGCTGAGAAATGGGCCCACGTCAACCTCAGGAGGTTCAACAAGGCCAAGTGCAAGGTCCTGCACCTTTGTCTGGGCAGTCCCCAGTACCAGTACAGGCTGGGGGATGAATAGATGGAGAGCAGCCTTGCAGAGAAGGACTTGGGGATACTGGTGGATGAAAAGCTGGATGTGAACTGGCAATATGTGCTTTGTGATGTTGGGGCTTTCCTGTTAAACTTCTCATGAGGTTAAGTTCAGAGCTCAAAAGCTGGTTGGCAATTTGGAACAACATATCTATATGAGTTATCCTGTATTCATGTTATCTATTTGTTTGTCCCTAGATGCTGAAGTGCTAAATTCTCCCAACTGTGTTCATTAGATGTACTTAGTGGGTTGTACTCAAGTGTTGACCTGGAATATGTGTTAAGTCTGCATTAAGTAGCCACGTTTAAATTCACCATTATAAAATTCCTTTTGTGTCTGGTTCCCCTTCTCTCTCTCACTTATTCTCCAGTTTAAATTCTATTTTCATCTTACCCCTTCACCTCCAGCCACTCCCCATCTCAAATGAACAGATTTCTGAAGGAAAAAGGTTTTTTTTATAGTTTTTCTTCTCCCTCTCAAGTAATATTTTGTGTAGATATCACGAATAACAGAAGGTTGGAGATTTCCTTACTGAGAATTCATTTTTGTGAACTTAATTGAAACAACAATATGAACTGAATGTACAAGAAAACTTTCAGGTTTTGTGAGGGTGGAGATAATGAGCAGGAGATGATCCCACAGGTTCCTGTTTACATTTCTCTTCCACTGTGTTAAAAAGTTTTCTGAGCTAACTATGCCTTATGCAAGCAATCTTCCAAGTACTTGAATATAAAAAAACCCCAACAACTCAACTGTCCATAACTTCACCTGATAAATAGAAATGCTCTTCTTGGGCAGATGACATAAATATTTATTCCTGTAGAGCAATCTTTTAAATTTTTTCTGCTGTGTTTTTTTTCAGCCCCTTTTATGCTTGGGAATATTTTATTTATTATCAATTGAAGATTTCCCCCCATTGCTCTAGTTATTTATTAGTAAATGTAATCTGGAATCAGGAACTGTTAGAGGATAGACATTCTGGAATAACCTTCAGACTGGCTTTTTACCCTTCCAGTCTTCAGAAGTAGTTTGAAGACAGAGTTGATGATTTTATGAGTAAGAGTACAGAGTGACATACACGATGAGAGGCTGCACAGTGACTGCACAGCCTCTCCAAGCAACCTGATCCAGTGTTTGACCACCCTTACGGTAAAAGGAGCTCCTACTATGTCTAGATGGGGTTTCCTGTACTTTGATTTTTGCCCGTTGCCTCTTCTCCTGTCACTGGGAACCACTAAGAAGAGTCTGGATCCATCTTCTTTACTCCTTGCCCCCATCAATAACAGGATGACAGGGGTTAGAAGGGACCTCTGGAGATCATCTAGTTCAACCTCCCCGCCAAAGCAGGTTCATCCAAAGCAGGTTGCACAGGAATGTGTCCAGGAGGTCCTGTGGATTCCATTCACATGGATAAGATCATCCTGAGCCTTCTCTTCTCTAGGTTGAACCATCCCAGCTCACTCAGTCTCTCCTTATATGGCAAATACTTTCATCCCTTAATCATCTTTGTGACCCTGACCAAGACTTGCTCCAGTGTGCCCATGTCTCACTTGTTCTGGGGAGCCCAGCATTGGACACTTGATGTGTCTCACTGGTGCTGAGCAGGAAGGATCACCTCTCACCTGCTGGCAATGCTCTATGGAATCCAGCCCAAGATGCCCTTGGCCCCCCTTGCTACAAGGGCATGTTAACAGCACATGTGCAACTTGTCCACCAGGCCCCTCAGGACCTTCTCAGCTAAGCTGCTTTCCAGCCTGGCAGCCCCAGCCTCTACTGGTGCCTGAGGTTATTCCTCTCCTGGGGCAGGAATTTGCATTACATGATGTATTGCTTATTGTAGCTGGAAGCAGGACTCTGTGACTCCAGAGAATCTTTCCAGCCATAGGTTTTAATTAGACTAAAGAGAAGAATGATGATCATACCTGCTCTATTAATTTTTTTTCTCTAAGAGTTTAAATTCAACCTGCAGCTTAAGTGTTTTCTCCATTGATATAGGAGGCAGTGGAGCCACAGAAGCAAGAATTTTTACATCGTAGGAAATAGTGCTGCAAAAGGTCTTTATTTCAAAATGCTGCTGTATTGACTTTCCAAAGGTAGTACAAAACACTGCACATTTTTGCCACCTACTTTCCATTTATTTGTTGCCTTAGCTTTATTTTAAATGAAAAATCAGCCAGTTGTTGGTTTGGGATACCAAAGAACATCTTGACTTGCAGGAAGTGCTAGATAATTCTGTTTTCCCTATAAGTAACCAATCTGTAGTTGGGCAATACTCTAAAGCTTATCTGTGGGATGCTCTAACTTATATTTTCTCCTTAGAGATGTATTGTGTTTTAATTTTTCTTTCTGTCCTGACTTCTGGTAGTGTTGCATTCAGCTCATCAGATGTTTGTGGAGTCTTCTACCAATGAAGAAAGGAAATGGAAGTTTGACATCTGAGTTTCAGTTAATAGTAAATCAATTCAGCTTTGCTGTTGCTATCCCCATTAGATAAGTATTCTACAGAGCAGAGCCATTTATGTCTGTTACATCAAGAAAAAAATATTTATTTGAAAATATATGTGCTCTTTTCAATCTTTGGTTAAGATTTCCACTCACAAATATATGATATTTCATATTCTTAATACATGGTCAGTGTTATTACTTGAAACAATATCATAATCAGTTAAAAAAGTACAGATTTTGATCAGACATTTTTAAGTGGGTGCTGTGGACACTTCCTATCCTGAAATGTGCTAGAGGAGTTTTCTTAATGTACAGAAAAAAGCCTAATTTATTTTGACATGCATCAGTGTTTGACAGTATTGTCCTTCTTCAAGGATGAAACAGCCAAATTCATCTCATTTAATTTAATACATAAGGGATTTTGTAATTTCTCCCAGTAGGTTATTCATTCATCCAGTTGAAGGAATATTCTTAGAGAGAAAAAGCTGTTTTAGTGTTCAAGACTTGTTTGAGGTCGTATTACCCAAACTTAACAAATCTGATCAGTAACATTGAAACTGAAAATCAAATATAATTACTGAGGAAAGTAGTATGTGAGTACATAGCTTTAGCTAAAAACATGAAAGCACCTCAGGACATGAGGGTGGTAAATCTATTTTTAAAAGAGGGCATTGCTATTTAATGAAATGCTGAGCCCAGGGAACGCAGTCAAGGGTAATCAGAGGCTCTTATCACCTTTGACAGGCTGCACTATTTCTTATGGCTTTGTTTCAGCCCATGACTTCCTACTTCAGTAATCAAATCCTTTCTGTGCCCATTTCTAGGGAAAACATTAAAGTTTAAGAAAAGCATAGTGAGAAAGAAAAGTATAGCTGGAGGGGATGGGAGAATGCTTGAAACATCAGATTTGAAATATTTAAACTACTTAAATCAGAGGTTCAGGTCCCTGGAGGATTGACTTAGTCCTTCACCTTTTGCAAGCTGGGTAAACTCAGCTCGATGCAGAATCATTGATGTCCCTAAATTGTCTTATCAGTGAATCACTTCACTTGTGTTCAGAGCACACTTATTGATGGTCTTGCTAGATAGTTTTTCAAGGTCTACAGGGAGGAGCCGTCTTGTAGTCTACAAAGTGTAGACTTGGTACATGGCACCACCCCACCAAATTCTCAGTGAAGTCTGAGCCCCCATCATTATCCCTATTTCCACTATATTTTTCAACTCTGAGTATGAAGTGTGTTGAAGTAATGGTTGTGCTGTGATACAGCTGATTTCTTTTCCATCAGGATCTTCTTTCATTAGAAGATCCTTTTGGACAAGGTTTCTGTTGTAGTGTGACCAACATTGCACATATTCTCTGCATTCACAGTAATGAGGCACACTGGACTACACTGAATTATTGGAAATTACTGATTTCTGCCTTAATGCATCTCAAATCTGTTTATCTTCATTCTCCTTTAGTACATCATTAGTGAAGAGTGGAAAAGATGTGCACCAATGTTTAATTTCAGTTAGTAAGCTCAAATAAGTATGGTCTGAACACCAGGAAGATGGGAAATGTGTATTGGAGATTACTCCTACACATCAAACCCTTTCAGCCTGACTATAACTGAGCCTAAGTTGAGACTGAAGAACTCTGTAGAAGTAGCTGTGATCTTGTGGCAACACCTTTGCTTCTGTCAATAGTATTCTCCTTGGGGAAGCTCTTTGTGGAGCTTCAGCTCTTTGTGTCTGCTGCCTCTGACCTTGGCAGCTTACGGTTATTTTTAGACTATTTGTGAGCATATTTATGTGACACTGACTTCTTGAAATCTGAAAAGCCAAGTAGCTTTTTATAACATTGTTAAAGAGGCAGCGGTCATGGTTCAGTAGTTAAAATTGAATTCTTTTTTTGCACTTAAAAGCTGAGATTTATCCTTTTAAGCCCCGTGCTGGCTTAATGATTCAATACAACTGAATGTTTGCTGGGAAGTGGTTTCTGGCTGCCTTGCTCTGGTTGTGTGGATTTCTCCCTTACAAAGACCAGGCATTGTTTGTACTGTGTATCATCTTTATGCTATCTTTTCCAGTTTTAATGGCTATTAATTTCTAACATTATAGATAGTTTTGAAAAACAATGCAACTTCAGGATAAAAAAAACCCCAGCTATACCTAAAGTAGCCTAAGGTTTGAATATACCAATCAGCAATTAAAAAAAAAAAAAAAGATACCCTAACCATCCCCACATTAATCACTATATTTTCAATAAATTCTTAATTAAACTCAAAGAAAGACTGATGTGTAAGGTACTGGAGCAGGGGCAGTTTCATCATGCAGTGACTTGCATTATGTCTTTCTGATTTATTTTTTTTTTCCCCTGTTGGAATTGAGAGAAGCTTGTCTTGGAATCTCATAAAATAACTTGCTGCTTCTGCACATATTATTTGATCAAAGTCTAGGATCTTCAGATATTTTTCTGTTAATGAAAGCTGGCTGTGGAGATGATGCTTTATAGCAACTACGTCTGTTCCCTTGATAGAGTTTGCTTTTGATGCACTTTTTTTGTTGTTAAAATAAATACAGGTTTGGGGTTTTATTTTGGGTGATTACCCCATGTTTGCTTTCTAACACAGATGTGACTTTCCAACTGCTTGCCACCAAATACTTTAATTCTCCTGTACTGAGTGAACTAATGCCCTCAAAATATGTGGGTATCTCCTAAAGGAGTCCATCTACCTGTGTCATTCATAGCATGATGTTGCAGCTGTTTTTTTCTACTTTCCTTGCTGTCCATTTTAGATTATTGCCCTACTGCAGCCCTCTTAGGTCACCATGTTCTTCAGTGAACCCCATGGTGCACAATTCCAGGGAAATCTCAGTCTTTCCCTGGAACTTCCATAGCATTACAACTTCCAGGACTTCCCAAGAACACATTGGAAACTTTTTTTGTGGTAATGCAATTACCTTAATAGAAGCACATCATCTGTCTGTGTCCTTGAGATACCTGGAATTATTCCCATCCATAAAACGTTATTTGCAACATCCCTGTTGTTACAGTTGAGGTGCTGAATTAAGACAAACCTCTGTTGTTACTGTGTCGTAGGTGGGCACGTCCTGCAGCTTAGACACTGTTTTCTCAGAATCATAAGAGATAAAGCACTCTGCCAGGGAGAAACTCCTTTGTGGAAGAGGTGGAGAACAGGGAGGTGCAATTCCTTGTGCTTAATGAGTGTCTCCAAGGCTTGATCTAACTTTACAAAAGCTGTCATTTGTTCTCTCCCCACCTCGTTGTGCTCCAACAAGGATCTTTATCTTTACAAGGGGATTGTCAACCTCCCTTGTCTGCTTTGGCTGCAGCTGTTGATACCAAGCAGTAATGGTCATCCTCATGGCATCCCAGATCTTTGTTAGAGGACCACCCTCTTTATCTGCTCCCTTGAGTTCAGTGGGTATTTAAGCAGCTACCTAGACAGTAGTACAGGTTTCTTTATTTTGAAGTAAATCCCATTGTTGGACCCCCTTACCAGTAAGAATGACCAGTAAGAATGATTACTTTGCCTGCCAATCTTTCTCCATCCTTTTCAGGAACATTCCTCATGGAAGCCTGCTTAGAAACACTACTGAATGCCTTCCCCACTAGGTTTCCACTCATTTGAGAAGAATGCAGCTTTGCAGCAGCTGCTTTCTGATAACAAAGGGGAAAAAAGGGACAGAGACTTATTTGGAATTTGAGACATGGAGAACATTTTTTGTGGTTCAAGCCAAATATGGTAACTGCAGTTGAAATATAACTTCATAAGGAAAACTGTTTTGTTTCTAGGTATCTTTTCAGGGTTGTACTTTTCATATTCTGCATGTTCTTGTGTAAATAGAATCAGGTTTTCATAGCTCAAGACCACTATCAGTACAGTGATGTGTAGTTTGGATTCACTATACCTCTAAGGCAGTTCATGGAGGACTCTGTACCAGTAGATATGCACACTTCACGTTATGTGGAGTTATTTTGTATCATCATGGATAAAAAATTGGCTGGATGGCCAGGCCCAGAGAGTGGTGATGAATGGAGATAAATCCAGTTGGCAGCCAGTCATAAGTGGTGCTCCCCAGGGCTCAGTACTGATAGATACTGATACTCTCTTTAGTATATTTATCAGTCATCTGGATGAGGAGATCGAGGACACTCTCAGTGAGTTTGCAGACACCAAGTAGGGCAGAAGTGTTGATCTGCTTGAAAATAGGGAGGCTTTCCAGAAAGATCTGGACAGACTGGATCAATAGGCAGAGGCCAGTGGTATGAGCTCAACAGGACCAAGTACCAGGTCTTGGATTTGAGTCACAACAACCCCCTGCAATACAACAGAGTTGGGAAGGAGTGGCTGGAAAGCTGCCTGGAAAAAAAGGACCTGGAGGTGTTGGCTGACAGCTGGCTTAACAGGAGCCAGTGTGTGCCCAGGTGGGCAAGAATGCCAACGGCATCTTGTCTGCTATGACAAGTACTGTGACCAGTACGACTAAGGAAGGGATTATGCCCCTGGACCCGGCACTGGGGAGGCCACACCTCAAATACTGGGTTCAGTTTTAGGCCCCTCACTACAGAAGGACATTGAGGTGGTGAAGCAGGTCCAGAGGAGGGCAACTAAGCTGATGAAAGGTCTAGAGAACAATTCTTATGACAAACAGCTGAGGGACCTTAGTCTGAAGAAAAGGAGGCTGAGGAGAGACTTCACTGTCTACAACTCCCTGAAAGGAGGTTGTACTGAGGTGGGGGTCAGTCTGTTCTCCCAAGGAACAAGTGATAGGACAAGAGAAAATGTCCTCTAAGTTGTGCCAGGGGAGTTTTAGGTTGAGTATTAAGAAAAATTTATTCCATGAAAGGGTTGTAAAGCTCTGGAATGTGCTGCCCAGTGAAGTGGTGGAGTGACCATCCCTGGAGGTATTTAAAAGCTGTGTACATGTGGTGACCTGGCAGTGCTGGATTAGTGGTTGGACTCGATCTTAAAGGTCTCTTCCAACCAGAACAATTCTGTGTTTCTATGATTACTTCAAATGGGTACAAGGATTCCTAGAGATGATTGTGCAGCTGTTTCACTTACTCAAGTTAATTTGAGCCTTGCTTTTTGTCTGATGATGAGACATGGTCAGCATCTGCAGAGAGGAGCCTTTCATCTTCAGCCCTTACCCTGGTATGGTTTTTCTCTGGATAGGACACAAAACCTGATTCATGTAAGTGCATTGGAGCTCTGGGCTCCTTTTGTATCAGCAGTGCTCACACTGCAGGTCCTGATGGGCACTAATAGGACTGTGTGATATGTAGTGAGGACACCAGTGTAAAACGAAACACAAAGCATTTTGATTTTTCTGAGTAATTTCTGGCTTCTGAATAAAGAGCTATCATCCAAGATAATCTCCTTTACTTAATTTTCAGCACTGAATATATCAGGAATTTCATTTGTGTTGGATGCCAGCAAGAGATTTGACTCTACTTTGGGTCCTGTGCTGGCCCAGATCAGTTGTGTTTCTGATTCACTGGTGGTAACTAATGATGGATGCTTTTCAGTTCAGCTCTTATTGAAAATACCCTAGGGAGAACGCACTGAAGCTGCCATAGTAATTATATCTGTATTATCATGAGTAACTTTCCAACAGCTGCTTGGTCTTTTCAGTTATAAAAGTGTCTCAAAGTTCAGATTGAAAGTCTGTGCTCTGGAGAGCATCCCTGCACTTAACTGAGTGGCTCACAGAGCTATAGTGAATTTAGCCCAGATCAGCTAGGCATATTTTCATTACAGCAGGAAAAGATGCAATTTGTCTCCTCTCAGCAGTGGTGGAGAGGCCAGAGACTAATTTAACACGGAGCTTGGTGGAATTGTTTGCAAACTCTTCAAGAATTTGCAAGAGTTTAAGACTTGTGGTTTCAAAAGCCAGCTGACTTTTTTACTTTTATCAGTCTCATTTTTTATTTTTGAATTTACTTTGGACGGTGAGAGAAGCTGAAGGGGGTGAGGGAAGTGTGCTTTCATTTTTGGGGTCATTTTCCATCAGCGTGTGGATGGGTCATGGCTTGAGTGAGGTGTTAAGTGAGGTGATAAGGCTGAAAAAGTAGCTGTCATCATATGGGTGAGTGTAACCAATACATAAACACAAGTGAATCAGGACATCTTAAAAGAACTTCCAGTTTTTTGGTGAATAGGCTTCCTTTTCCATATTTATAAATATTAAAAACTGTTTAGCCACTGGAGTGGAAGAGCATGACAAAGGGTTTCATTATAGTCTGGACCATGTATTGTCTGTGGAAAGTGAATTCTAATCACTTGGTCAAATTCTGACCTTGCTTTGCACTTCTTCTGGGCATGGGGGAGACTTTGGAAAGTTTGGTATTGATAGTGATGAATGGGAAAAAGATTATAAACATTAATAATCTGAGTGTGGGGATTAGAAGACTGGAAGGGAGGAATTAAATGATAAACAAAAGAAATTTGGAGTCACTGGCCCAATAAACTGTAGGATGGTTTTTTAGAATGTAAGTGCACATTAAACAAAGGATTATTGTCACTCAAGTAAACCTTGTTTAGGCAATGAGGATTTATGGGCAGGGCTAAAGATTTGCCTATTTTTGTTATGAAAAATAATTATTAATAGATATGAGATTGAGAATAGATGATTCTTCATGGAAATATAGTACATCAAAACAAAAAATGTTTTTATACCTTGAGATCCGGGAACCTATATCTCTTAAAGCTGTCAGAAAGAGTAATTTATTTTTCTAGAAAGGCTCATGACAGTAAAAATCAGGAAAGAATCAAAATTTTTACTGTCTTTTACTCATGAGCAGCCTTTACCCCATCTGATCCTACAGCAGCATTCCCATGCCAAACAACGTCAGGCACAATAGATAAATCATATTTTACCAGTATTTCCTTTTCCCCCTCATTATATTGGTGGAAAGCATGTCTTACCATGGACATCACTAGCAGCTTAGTTTGACTGTCACTTATTTTCCTCTGAATACACAGCGAGCAAGACAGGACTTAATTAAGAATATTGAGAGTCACAACCTCTTTAATATGAAATAGAGAATTGCATGGAAGGAAGTTGCAGAGTGATTAGTGAGTGCTGATAAAAGTGTGACAACAGGCAGTAAGTACCTATGTGCAGGCTTTAATTGTGGAGTTTAAATCTAGATGAGGAATATTCTTACATCAATACTCTATTTATTGTTTCCCAGGCTGTTCTCTGGGGGTTCAAGTCAATTCCATTCTTGTGTTATTGTATATTAATGTTAGATCTCCTTTTCTGGAAGGAGCCAGCCATCTGTAATTTGGAAGGAGAGCTCCTTGTCTTTTATCTGGCATTATCTGGGAGGCTGTGCAGGCTGGGCTCCTGTACAGTGCTATTTTCAGGCCCACGGTGACATTAGGCAGTTATGTCTGTATGGCTTGTCCTGAGAACACACTCACCAAAACAAGGCCTGGAGTTCATCTTTCATATCTCCTTGCTCTTCTCAGGGCTGCCACACAAACTTACTTATTTTTGATCCCTTGTGCACAGAAACTGATTTATACTCATAATTAGTATTTTCCCAAATCTAGCATTTTTTGTTCTTTTGTTATAAACTGGTTTTGTTCTTGTTTCTTTTTTCCCAAGACGTTTTAAACGTCGTGGCTTTTTTGGTTTCTGCACTTTCATACTGTCCACTGAGAAAGCAAATCTCTTTATTTCCTTCCCATGTCTTCGTTTTAGTTTGTGTACGTGTATGAAAGAAACAATAAATTGATACTTCAATAATAAAATAATGATTTAACCCAGGTTTGTAAGCCTGTTTGGCAAATGTATTACAATAGGATAGGAACTTCCTTGAGGTGGTAGGTCACAGATTTGCTGTTTAAAATGGTATTGTCTAAAGAAATATACCATGAAAAGAGATGGATAAAAAGTGATTTATTGGGAATTTCTTGAAGGAAAATACTGATTTTGCTTTGGATTTACAGGTTGTCCCAGATTTGTGAAACTTTTTGCCCCCTTTGTTTGCTGAACAATTGCAGAATTAATTAAAAGGCAATTTGTGCTTAGAGCTCTTAATCCAGATCTGATATTCTCATTATCAGCTAGATGAACAATTACTGATTTAACTAAATCCTGTTGTGATGTTGTCAAAATGGGGTGAAGATGCCTTTTTGACTGGTGTAGACAATTTTCAAAAAGGAGAAGTGTAGACACCACAGGGAGAGGTAAGTGTTGCTTCTCCTCTTCCTCCTCTGGCTTCTGTAGCCCAGGAGAGTCCCTGGTATATCTGCCTTTTAAAGAAGAGATGAAGAACCTGAAAGCTTGGAAATGAGAATTGTTTGCACTGCATTTCCCCCTTCCCTCTCCACTGCGTTATTCTTTTTGGTGATACTCATGATTACAAGCCAGAATTATCCCTACTTGTCACTCACATTGCAGTTAGCAATTAAGGTGGTGATTTGAGTTAGTGGTTTCCTGCATTCTATGGTAGCTTATGGATTTCTGTGAGAGAACAGTCCAACTGAAAAGATGTGAGTAGGTACCTATTTGAAGGATATTACAGCTAAAAAAAAAAAAGGAAAATTACTCTTTTATGACTTTGTACTCAATTATGCATCATTAGAGTCCTGTATACTTAGGAAGGAATGCTGCTATTTAGCCCATTTCCTACCACCTGGAAGTAACTTGATTTATAATTAAGAAACCTGCTCTTTTTAGTAATGTCAAAACTCCTAAGGTACTATTTTAGGGACATGCCACACAATGTGTCATGTGCTGATTAAAGTCAAGTTTTGTCCTTTTAGGGAAACGAGTCTAATGTAGTCTAGTCAAAGAATTTCATTTAATTACATGTGTAATACAACTTTCTGCCTTTTACTTAATTGGTCTCGCCTACGTTGTTTCCGCCTATTAGATGATAATTTAGCAATTTCCAATTTGTATATCCCTGAGGGAGGCTCAATGGGAATAAATGGAAGTGAAAAAATCTCTGCAGCTTTATCCCTCGATTTACTGCTTGATGGTGTCTCTCTTTTGTTGTGTGGAAGAAGAGAAATGGAGAATAGGAAGCAATAAAGAAGGAATCTTTTGTATAAAGAGCTTAGTTTCAGAACAAAGCAGCTTGTATAATCTTTGTTTAGTATATTTACAGTATTGTTTGCTTAGTATAGGGTATATAAAACCAATTTTAGTAATATATGCTTCCAGTTTTAATATTAATCCATTTCTACCTGTATCACTGAATACCTCAGAGCAAATCAGCACATCAGATGTGCACTGGAGACTTCTCAGGTGTGGATGGGAAGGTTTATAAAACTACCACACAGTTTTGGGGTACAATTAGTCTGGTAGTAGTAGCCCATCATTTTTGGGATAATGTGACTCTAAAATGTGATGTGTTAAATTGTTCTACAGAGATGGGAAAGAATTATTTTTTTTTAACTGTCAAACTGGCAACACTGTGTGTTTGAATATGTGTATTTTGGGGGGAGTTTTGGCTGCTTTGCAGGAACTGGGAATCAGATGGGACAGGATGGTTTAAAAAAAAAATTGCTGGTGATTTATACACAGGTGAATTTCAACTCCCTCATAAGCTGGAAGTTAGAATATATTGGTTCTTCCCCCCTTCCAAAGGTCGAGAAAAAGACTGATTCCTAAACTGATATTCAGTTTGAAATGGATGCCTACATCTAGATATACTTACATGTGTTTTTATTATACTCAGCAAAATCTAGTCAATGAGAGAAAATTATTTTTTATTTTAATAATAGAGATCTCATATAATTGTTTTCTATATTGGTACTTTGAATTTTACCTTACAATTTGCATTTTTTTAACAGGAAAAAATGTCTTTCAGAAATTCAGATAGCATCATCTTCTGGCCTTTTATTATCTACAAAGGAATACTACAAAGTAACAGAAATTCCCAGAATTTGGATTAGAATTTTTTCTTAGTCCATAAAATTTAGATTTAGATGAATGAATAGACTTTGTAAATTTCCAAGTTAAAAAGAAGTGGTGGAAAAAGTCCCATGTTCAACATTTATGTATTTTAAAACACTACCAGCCCTTCTAAATAATAATACCAAGTCAGTTTTTTACTTGAAATAATTGTTTCTCAGTTTATGAAGCACTGAAAAGATTAATCTAAAAAGTATTTTTAAAGCTAGACCTTTTTAAAGCATTATTTCAAGTACACGAGTGAAATACTCAAGTGAAAAATTACAGCACTCTTTAATCCTTTAGGGTATTCCTCATTCTAAGAAGGATACTTTCTCTTAAAAATCATGAAAATATTGAAAAGTTTAGTAGCATGCTTAAAATGACACATATAGAGTGAACTTTTAATTGAAAGAGCGTAAGTTGGGTCTTTTGTTTAAAATTGTTCCTCAGCTGGGGGTTTAGTGCTTGCCATGATGGCAAAGGCTGCTCTGGAAGTCTGTCAAAACCAGGGTCTCACCTCAGACACTGTTAGTTGACTGCTCATAACTTCAATCCACTTCCTCCAAATACAGTGAAGAAATCTATTCTCGTATAAGAAATTTATATGTTAAAGTGATAAGAGATGTTTTATTAGTGGCACCAAAAATCCTGTTTTTACCTCCGAGTTCCTTTACACTAACTACATATTCTACAAAAGCTTCCCAGGCAGGACTTTGCTCCCAGGTGAAACTTTTCTTTCTAAAAACTACTGTTTAAACAATTTCTGAACCATAGGAAAGATGACTGAAGAGCCCTTTGATCTGGTTTGGTTTTAACAGCTTTTTAAAAAATTTGCTTTAGTTCTTTGAAGATGTTTGTATCACTGCCTGGATATTAAACAGCTCGCAAACAGGCTGTGCCATCAATGGTCTTTATAATGGTAGTCTGTACCACCCTCAGGGACTGAGGAAGGGTGATATGGCAGGCAACTGCTCCAGAATTTTTCCATTTTAAGAAATAAATAGTGAATTTCTAGATCTGATGCTCAGATCTGACACTGGTGGCCATTTAGCTTCCCTGCCCTTTTCCATGGGAGCTCAAGCTCATAGCTCCTTGAATAAGAGGGCAACTGGCAGGGCAGTTATTTGATAAGATATGGGAAGTTACTCCAGATAGTGAGATATTTTAGAGCTCTGCTGATTTTCTGATATACTGATAAAGCAAATCAGACAACTAATGCAAACAGCAATATGTGCAAAGATAAATCAATATAACCATGCTGAGATACAAGTAGAGACAATCCCAGCTCTGCACATTGCTCAATTTGGATCCAGGGCCACCAAAGGCTGAGTATATTTAGCTATAGAAGCAACACCTTGGTTTGTTAACTGTTATTTCCAGTGAGGAGGGAAAGTGCTTTGAGGCTCTCACATTAACATTCATTAAGGATCTAACTGCTGACGAGAATTGGTGAGACCAACTTGGTCTTCCAGGCTGCTGAACTCCTCAGTGGGAGAGCTCCTTTTCTGGAAATAGCTCATTTCTGAGAAGGCTTCTAAACATGTTTAGGTGTTATTGGTGGAGGAAGCATTAAATAAGCTTCTCATACATACAGTGGTTTGGGGGAAAATACTGTTTTGGTCAAAATTTCATGAGTGAGAAGTGTATAATTTTTATTAATGGTGTTGAGCAGTTGACTGTTGTGGAACCTGCACACCTCCTCAGGTGAAGCTTATGAGAACTAAGATTTAGGGAGCATGATTAAAGCTTCCTGTTCCCCCACTCATGTTTTTAGCATTATTCCTTGTACTAGTTACAAAATAAGCTCTGTAGGTGTGCTGCCAGCTCTCTTCTTCCTCAGGCCAACACCAAACTCAGCAGCATCTCCTCAGCATAACTTCAGCTTTTATTCATCATCTGTTTGCTCTTCTCTGTCTCAAATCAGCCAAGGGGGAACACACCACTGAGAGAGAGCTCAGCAAGTGCCCCCAACAGGAACTCTCTTCCAACTGATCAGCTCCTTGTTACTTCTCCCAAACTGGTCAGTTCCTGGTTAATATATCTCTAGCCTCTCCCACCACCCCAACCACAATCACCTGGGGGCAGTTGGGGCCTCACACAGCTGGGCCAGGTTCTGCCTCTGGGGCCTTGGGGAACAAAACAAGTTGCTGGCTTGTGACTCATCCATAGGTCAACTCCGACTCGGGGCCCACAGCCCAGGCCCCAGCACTTCAGTAGGTCAAAGCTCATGGACCATGTTGCTACGGTGGGAGATGTTCAGTGTTGTACTGGTGCTTTGTTATCTTAAACTGATGATGTCCTGACTGCCCACCAACTTTGCTCTTTGACAGGGTAGTTTCAGTATGGTGTCACTCACAAAACTTGCTTCTGGCTCTTGAGAATCTGTCATAAAATCTGAATAGCTCCTTTAGGTATCAAAAGAATGAGCAAGGCTGTGGCAAAATAAATATTTTAAAGTCTGTGGACTGGTCTAACTTGAATACAAGACTCTTCAAGGAACTAACCAAGGAATGCTTTAAACAGCTATTATGTTTTCATGAAATCCTGAAAATGTGGAGCTCCCACGTGTCATAGAAGTCTATGGGTAGGTGGAAATACACATCTAGGAAGGGAAATCGTTCGGGAAAACGGTGCCTTGGAAAAAAATATGGTTTTCTGGGAAAAGGGGAAATGTTTGTATATATAAAAAAGAAGACAAGTAAATTGTAAATGAATAATTCACTATGAATGTAAAGTCTAATTATATCTTGAAGTGTCAGTCCATGGTGAAGGGTGTAAGCTTGAAGTGCTGGGGCCTGGGCTGTGGGCCCTGAGTTGCAGTTGACCTATGGATGAGTCACAAGCCAGCAACATGTTTTGTTCCTCAAGGCCCCAGAGGCGGAACCTGGCCCAGCTGTGTGAGGCTCTGCCTTCCCCCAGGTGATTGTTGTTGGTGGTGGATGAGGCTAGAGATACATCAACCAGGAACTGAATCACTTTGGGAGAAGCAACAGAAGAGAGAAGCAGCAGCAAGGAGCTGATCAGTTGGAAGAGAGTTCCTGTTGGGGCAGCTTGCTGAGCTCTCTCTCAGTGCTGTGCTCCCCCTTGGCTGACTCAAGACAGAGAAGAGCAAACAGATGAAGAATAAAAGATGAAGGTATGCTGAGAGGATGTTGCTGAGTTTGGTGTTGGCCTGAGGAAGAAGAGAGCTGGCAGCACAATGCTGAGCATCCATGCATCCTATCATTTTACCTCAAAAGTGTTTGAATCACTTCCTTTAGGTAAAAGTTGTATGTAAAGTTTTATATCACTCCTTTTCCTCTTGTGTAATCACAGAGATTGTTTCGTGTATGAATAATTTCAGTTGTACAGGTTGTTCTGGTGTTTTGAGCACTCTGGGTTTAGTTTTGACTAGGATCTCAGTATCTTCTCTGAAGATAACCTTTCAGGTGTGTGCAACGTGCTGTGGTCATATTCCAGGAGTTTTGCCATCAGTTACATGATTTATTTGGGATCTTTAAGCTTTTTCTCTGAAGAGAAAGTAAGTTGATGCTCCAGACCCCTCTGTAAGACCCCTCTGAGGGTCTTGGTGTCCTAAGCAGGTCCTACACAGACCCACCTCCGCTCCATTTGTACTGTCCCTCTGTGCCCTGGGACCAGCAACAACCATCAATGCTGGGATAGGATAGAGACCATGCTGTGAAGTGATCCGGTGTTGATTTCTGATCACGGTGCTTCTGATGGATGTTTCTGGTTTCTTTGGGGTGTTGCAAAAGCAGAGAGATTTGGTGGTTTTGTCCCATGTTCCTTGATGCTAGAAGTGTGCAGAGTCAGAAGGAAGATAAGGGTTGGAGCAGGTGAGTATCTGGTTCCTTCACTTGGTGCTACCTGGAAAAGATGCTCTGAACATAACAGAGATGGGAGCCTTGTTCCACTGTGTTTTTTCTCTTTATATTTTGGGGTGGGCAATCTTCTTCTGAGAACACAGAGAGCTGGAATGATAACTAGGCATGACTGTAGAAGGAGTAGTTTTGGTCTTGTTTGTTATATCTGGCACAGAATTCCATGTTTTTAATGTACATCTGTTTTCTTTCAAACTTTCTACCATATAAAGTCAATTCTGAATTCTACAAATGAGCAACCGAATATGAACATATTTCTCTTTTGAAATTTATTTCTCTGTTTACTAATATTCCACTGAAAGCAAGGTAGGAGGTACAGTATGGCATCATTTTGGGGAATGATGGGATTACAATCCTTGCATAGTTCAGCTATGATAAATATTCAACTCAATCTTCAAGTACTATCATGCTTGTGCTTTTCAGATTTCCTAATGGAGTGAATGATTATTGATTATTAGTTTCTTATGCCCCCTATGGAAACTGGTGTATTTATAGAGCAGGCTGTTACTATTATTATTTTAAATTTCTTATTTCATTGAGTAGTTAACAGTTTTAGCTGTGTGGTGATTGCTAGAGAAGTCCAAATTACTTAAATGGGCAAGTGAAAAAAGATGCAAGTTGAAGATAATTATTATGCCTCTTCATTTCCACTTTATGCTTTTCAGATTGAGAGTTAGGAATTACAAAGCTAGATTCTCAGCATGTATAGTATAATCTCGTTTAAAGAAGATTTATGTAGCTAACTATCTCTTAACACTGTTCCATTTTCAAATATTACATTATATACAGTGGAACTATTCTTCCCTAATTCTTAAAGTTTTTATCATCTGAAATGGCTGTGGATCAGATAAGTATAAGCTGTTGAATTTTTTAGACTTCAGCCCTGTAGTTTGACTTTTATCTCCTCTTCAGTTATTTTAAATAAATAATTAAGTTCTAAATGCAATTTTTTAAATTTAATTGACCTTCCCAGGATTAATGGAAAAATTTATCTTTTGCTCTGCATAGTTCAGATATTAAAGCAATCCTTTTTCTTTATGAAGTGAGATTTGGGCCAGGAGGAGAGATCATTACATATGGGTTGCTTGAGCTACTTATTTTCACAGTTGTATTTTATAGTAGTGAATGAAATATAGATTGCACTTCTAAAATGGTGAAATAGAAGCAGACTCAAGGTATATGTTAATTTGTGTTACTTTCTCATTTTCATCTAGTGATACACACATGTATTCATCTCATGAGATTTCATTCCTGACGACCCTCTTTGCATATAAATTATTATATTCTGAGTTGTCACTACTCTGCCATTTTGTGTATCAGCTGCAGAACTTGTATTTAGGAGGGAATTATGTGTACCTGAAACATAATGTTATAAAAACATTATTACAGAGCTTTCACAGTGGAAGAATCAGATGAAGTTTTTTCAAAAAATTAGACTTGTCTTCATGCATTTTTTTTTTCTCATAACCATGAGAACAAGAGTTGATACTTGCAAATTCCTCACTTGTAGTTTTTCCTGAAATTTACAGTCATTGACTAAATGGGGACTATTCATATACACAAGAATTTTGCATAAGTAGCAGTAATGTGGTCTGGCTCTGTGTCCCCACTGTCTACTTTATATAAGGAAGGAGGATGAGCAGGAAGCATAATATTGAATAAAGTCTCCAACTGCCTCCTTTCAGCTTCATTATGGAAACAGCTTGCAAACTCATCTGTGAATGATAGCATTTAAATAGGTAGTTAGCCATGAGGAAGAGGTTTTGGGCTCCAGTTATATTGTTTCTTCCTCAAGATAATTGAATAAGGACTATCTCTAGATTTTATTCTCCCAACCTAAGCAGCAGTATTTTATTTACTTAATGAAAGATGAAATCTTGTTATGTTAACCAGATTGCTGCTTTTCTTTTAATACCATGCCTGCTTTTAACCCTGGTTTTATTTGGAGAGTGTCACATATTTAATTTCACTTTATGGATTCATGCTCTTTTAAGAGATGAGGGCATCAGAAGAGCTGTGATGGGGGACAGGGAGTGGCTGGGACCTTCCTGCTCTCCTGCCAGGAACACGGACAGGAGTTTATAGCACTACGGGCAATGCTCCCTTACTGATTTTTTCACCTGTTAATTTTATCTGCTACTTGCCTCTTCTGTGAAACTGTCAATATTGCTTAATTTTAACTGGCACTGCTTTAGTACAGAGGGATGTGCAAGGTGCTGGCTCGTGATGCCATTTACAGGAAGGTTTTTTCCTTGGTTCAAACTTCTTTCTGTTGAGCACTTTGCTGTCAGGACAGAGTGAGATTTCCAGTAAAGTTGAAACTCATGAGAAGTGGTGAAATGAGCTATCTGGTGTCTTTAATAATTCCATACTGTTACTTTAATAGGACTTTAGATGGCTGTCATTGAAATGTCTGCTGCACCATCAGAAGATTTGTCATTTTTTCCCCTGTAAGTCATCCTGACAGGTGATGTGCGATGATAGCGAGCGGCCCCATCATCAGCATTGCCAATGAGCTGACCTTTTCCTCTTCATTCCCTTCATTTGTATTGGGATCATTTGCACCCCTGTAATGATGCTTGGTTGTCTGAGGAGCTGTCACAACAGCTTGGGCTTGTTTCATGACAAAACCCAGGAGTTTCAAACCACCATTGTTTCATTATTCATGAGAACCCGTTGTTACTTTATCCCTCCTCCTCACAACAAGGTTAGCCCGAGAGAAACAAAACCTCTTTTGCATTTGCAGGATTGGCTATTAAATATTTTTACATAATGCAATGTTTTTATACAAATATCTCATGATTTATTGAAAACTCTCCTTGTAAGAAATTTGGAGAGCTACCCACGAGGCAAAGAAGGTTAAAATGAAATTCTAGTCCCGTTTCCTGGAGCAAGTGTATGTTCAAACTTTTGTATTTTAAGATATTTCACGTTTTCCCTGATACATAATTACTGTGTGGGACAAGACACTGTGTATATACAGTTACACTTACACAACCTGAGCCATCGTTCTCCCAGCCATTTGTAATAAATGGAATGCCTGTTTCAATTTTAATTATCTTTTTTTAATCCTTTCTATATAGATTCTATAGATTCTTGTTTATCACAGCAAACAAGAACAAATTTGGGGAGAAAAAAGGTGCAGAGAACTCTTGACAAGAAACATAGGTTGTAAAGTAACTGTAGATTACAGTGATTTAAGTGGAGAAAAGACTTTTACAGCTAAAATATGTTTCATTATTTTGATGCACAGCAACAAAGTTGGGTGATGGTGAAGAGGTTGCCCTTCACTGCCTTCTGCTTTTAGGATAAAGCCCATGTGATGTCTACAGATCACATATAAATTGAAAAATACTTTTTTTTTTAGGTGGTGATTGTAACCCAGTGTCCAGCTTATCCTTTTTCTCCTTCAGTCAACTGACTTCAGGAATTGTTTGTCCATTCATTAATGCCTCACTGGTGAAATGCATCTTTTGAGATGGGAGAAATCCTCATATTAAAAATAAACTGAAGAAGCTGTGCTTGTGTAGGGGTAAATTTTTTAAGGATGAGTGACTGATTTAGGTTACAGTATTTATTTTTTGTTTTGATTTTTGTGTAAAGCCTTTGAATTCACTACACATTCCTTAGGCTGAGGAATAAATCCAGGAGCAGCATTATTGGTAAAAAATGCAGAGACAAAACTCCATATGAATATTTTTAGCACAAGAGGAAGCAGAATACTGATGGTAAAAGGCATGTGTGTTTAAGAAAAAGAACTAGGATTTAATTTTGTCATGCTTTGCTTTGAGCATAACTATAGTCTTGAAAAATTTTATCTTTGTGCTTTCATATATTCTGGCTACAGCTGTATTCATAATATTTTGTGTGATGTTTTTCTCTCTGTTATTCTTATACTCAGATTTCTTCACTTTCTAGCTGGACAAGTATGTTGTTGGAGATGTTTTTGTATCTTCTCATGTGACATGAGGTATCACTGTGCTAAATACAGTATACACAATATAAATAAAAATATGGTTTAAAAATTTTAAAAATTAGAAGTCCTGAGTACTAGAAGCCCTATTGATTGAAGTTTTCCATCCCATTTGAAAGAATAAAACCTCTTTCAAACAGAGCTGCACAATGAACCATTGTGAAGAGTTGCCCAGGCTGTGTTCCTAAAGCTCATGTAGATTGTAGGGTA
>VYZX01015923.1:177744-206284 GCA_013401335.1 Brachypteracias leptosomus | reverse complement strand
CCTCTTAGATCACCCATTGACATTAAAAGGAGCCATGCCCATCCACTAGTTACTAATAGAGTCCATTACATGATTGTATTTCAGAGATAAATGTTATTGATTAAAGGTACAAAAGAAACAATAATCGCATTTTAGCGGAGTCATTTTGTTACCACTTCAACTGTAATTTTATTATCACTTCACCAAAAGGCAACAAAGATGCTCGAATTAATGAAAATCTTAAGGGGTATCAAGAAAATTAATAAGAAAGATAATTCCGAGAAGAATAATGTTTTTACTGAGGTGCAAAATGCCAGGGTCACAAAATTACTTAATTGCTACAGCCAGCTCAGTTTATAGTGCCACTAGCAGTGAAGGAGTTAATACTTGGGTGTTAATCAGACAGAGAATTTCTTTGTGACATGAAGTGCTTGTAGATAAGCAGTAATATGCCTTGTTTTACAGGTTTTCTGTAGCTGGGGCAAGGTTCCTTGCTGCACAGCATATGCTGGGAAAGACGGATACACAGAACAGGGGTAATAGCTTTCCATGTCACAGCAATATAAACCAGGTAGTTTTTATAAACTGGAAACATGATTTTAATAGTAGTTCTATACAAGAAATACCTATGTGAAAACAATAATATATATGGGAAATTTTTTCCCCTCTTCCTAACCAGAGGTAAAAAGGAAAGCCAAGCAACCCACATGAATCTATTGTTAAGCCTCACGGGAAACCCCATAGGTGAATTATGAGTCATAATAAGAATTATTTGTTGTACTACTGTATGCAATCAATCAGCAATTCAGACATAGAAGACTTTTACCCTCTGTCTCTATCAGATAAACCCCATAACCCTTGCAGAGGACTTTAAACAAGATGTAAATTGATGTGAAGCATGAGCAACTCCTAATACAGCTACATTCAGAGTGACACTTCCCCTCCTTCAGGGGTTCTCAACCTTCTTCCACTCAGAATATCAAAGCTACCAAAATAGAAAATAAAAAAAAATTAAAGGTTTATCTTCCCATGCTCCCAGTTGCACAGTCTGATGGCTCCTGGATGGGTGGAAAATCCTGGCAGAGGACTGTAGAAAAAGCTGGGGGCTGATGAGAGGTGCGATGTCCTAGAAAATAGTGAATGGCAAGGTTTTACAATGAAGGGCTGCCGAAGAGACAAAATACTGGTAACGTGTGTGTACTCATCTCTCCTGAAGCCACACAGGCTTTCAAATGAAATATGGAGGAAATATTCTACAGAGTGAATAGTGGAGCAAGAGTGGAAATGCAGAAAAGATAAGGAAAGAAAATTCTTAATGTTCCCCTTACTCCTTGCTTGTCCCAGAGTCTCCCAGATACTGAACAGTCTGACCATTCAGATAACATAGATGTTTTATGCAATGCTCCAGAATGCCAAAGTTGAGATTCAGTATCTCCTCATCAAGGAGAGCATATTAGACAACAGCATCTCTACTACTACATACTAAGTTATATTTTTCCATCTAGAAACTCCACCACAATATTTGTCATGATCTTCTGCAGCACAGAGGAAGACCTGGAAAACACTGAAAAACCAAGTGATTCCATGAATGACAAAATTCATTGAGTTTGGTTCTTTATGGGTTTGAGTTTTGATGTTATCTAAACATAAAGTGTGCTCTGTCCTAAACAGAAGGACTACTGATACTGCTATCCAGGCTATGATTCATAGCTTTGAGATCTCTGCATTTTGGCTAAATGTGTGTGAAATTTGTCAAAGGACTCTGAACCACAGATGCCATGTCCTCCACATATCCCCCAGGGAAGCCCAGGCAACCACAGCAGCAATCCCATGAAGAACTTTCCCTAGTTCATCCCCAAGGGCAATTTCNTGCGGCTGTGGTGTGGGGCACCAGCGATCACAGAAATGTTGTGTCCTGCTATGAGGGAGTCCAAGTCTCTCAAATATGATGGCTAAACCAAATCCAACAGCAGTATTCTGAACTGAATCAGATTCTGCGGAAAGACCAGTGAATGAACCCAGAATTGCTAGGCATGATGGGGCAATACGCAGAGTGCATCAATTCAAACTGAAGTGATTTACTAAGGCTTTGAATGGTGAATCACGAAATACAGGTCTCAACACCAATAGGCATGAGAAGAATGGAGAGCTATCAGATGACTCTATTGCCACATTTGAACTAAAAATAGGGTAGCATACTTTAAACAAGTGAAATACAGAATTCAATCTAGATTCATAAAGTTCCCGAGTATGTTGAGATTTGCCATCAACCAAGTCTAGGTGCCTGGTCAGAGTAAGGTTTGCAAAATGAAGAATCATCAGCAAAGGCTATCTTGATTGAAAATTAACCTCTTCTCTCATAACAGAATTAGTTGCCATTAATCACAGATCTTGTGCAATAGAATCTATGAGGGTTTACTGTTTATCCAGTGAGTGGCACTTCATTAATCTGAATCATGAAAGTTGAGCGAGTTAGGGAGTCAAAATATCAGTCAAAAATTACAGTAGTCCTCTTTCAGACAACTGACTGCAACTACCAATGAAGTTGCACCAGCTTGCACCACATGTGCAGAACAAGACAAACTTTAAATGAAGAAAAAAGGAGATTTATTCAAACAAAACCAACCAAACAAAAAAGAGGCAGTATGCTGAAGATGAGCAAATTAACAATCATTAATGTACCTTATGCCCATCACCTGCCTTCCCATTCCAAGATTTCCTCATCTGAAAGTGTGGCCCCTGATCTGAAAAAGCTGCAAAAAGCTCAATTTCTTTCAGAACTCATAGCATTTAAAGATTAGCAAAAATGAAGATACAAAGTTATAATAATCTGAGATAAACCAGGATTTGATTACAGACAACAGGGTCTTCTCCCTGCCTGCAAATATTGAATCCCAGGCAAAAATTTCCCTTCAGCTGTTTTCCTCATCACCTCCTCCTTAATCACCTCTGTAAATACAGGTTCAGGTGAAGGCCATTTGAGGCACTTGCAACCACTTACAAAACAAAGGCTTCCCTTGACAGTGTGTAAGCCCTTCTGGAAAAGAAACCTAAAGTTGTGGTGCCTATTGGTCCCTCAATACAGCATCCTTTTTTGACTTTCTGCACTTCCATCTCCTCTGCCTCTGAGCCATGAAAACAAGCCATGCCCATTCTCTCCACATCAGCTCTCCATGTCACCTCTTGGGAAGGGCACACTTGCTGTCAAGTACTGCAGGCTTCATCAGAAGAGCCTGATCCGCCGTGCCAATTTGGGCCATGGCCTACTCCTGTCTAGGTCCACTTCCTAAACAGCTTCATGGCTTTGCTTCCACTGACATTTTACTCTTTTCTCTTCTACACCTTTGGCAATGTCTTATTTGAGGCCCAAAGTGAGAAACTGGTCTGAAGGAAAAGACCCATTCTTGCATGCAGAGCTGCTCCTACATGTGAGTGATCAAGCCAAACAGCAAGCACAGGACCACTTAGCTTATTATGGAACACAGAGACTGGCATTTATTACAACTAACCCATTGTTTCAGCAATACCTAAATTAGTATACCATGGGGGAAAATGTACCCTCAATCCTGACTCAAACAGTGGTCTGACTCCCAGCTAACACAACCCCATGTTTCCAAAACAAAAAAGAAATGCCAAGAGGACAAATCTGAAGCTCACTCCCTGTGAATTTTATCATGCAGTAGAAGCCAAAAAGCATATTGAGATGGCATTCCTGCTAGCAACCTTAGTTGAATTCAGAGGTAAATTAAAAGCGAAATATTTCATTTTTTTCCATCAAAAGCCAAATCTATCCTGAAGCAATTTATTTTTATTAATAAGTTGAAATTCAGCTCCCCTCTTTTTGCGGGTGTTCCTACTGGGCTGTCCTGTGGTGCCAAATTGCTCTGTAAACGTGTTTTTAAATATTCTGTTCCCTCTGCATTACCAACTCTTCCTTACTCTTGGGATTAAAGGATCTTTTCTCTGACATTTTAAAGCACTAAAACAGCTCAAGGGCTAAAGAAAGCATTTTTCATGTAATCTTTGAAAAGTTTAGTTGTCAAGGAGACCAAGACCTTAGCGACCAGGTATGGAGGCCTACTCAGCACACTAACATGCTTGTGAAAGAAGGTGCAAGGATGCCAGTATACCTGGAGGCAAACATGCTTAGTGCTTCAAGAGCGTCTTGCTTTCTGACATACCTTTTATTACACAACTAAACGGTGACTCAGATTTCCTTCTTTGGATGTTATCATCTAGTGAGCAAAAACATGGTTAAAGAATCTTACTTGGATGATATATTGTTTCAATAAATCACTGAGGATTGAGGTATGCTCTGGAAATGTCATTCACAGACTGATACTTTCCAAGGAAGAATAGGTCCAAGAAAACATTTGGTATAATTGCAGAGTAAATGACAGTCAACAAGTAACAAACTGTAAAGGTCCTCTCCTAACTCCAGGTAAAAGGGACACTATCAAATGAGTCTCTCTGTGATGTTACTTCTGTTGCCAGGATAGGGGAATGTCACACAATGCACAGGCAAAGACAGACACTTGGCATTTTTAATTTGTACAAAAGTCAAATTTTGCTTGCAAATTTTGAGTCTATCCTTAGTCTATTTGCTAGCACTGGGACTTAGAGAAGTGGGTAGCCTTTCACAGGAGACAATAGTGTGCTTCCATAAGCTTAACCACTATGCCAAAATATTTGTAAATATTATAAAAGTAAATAAAAAGAGAAGCATGAAAAGTCTGAAAGAGCCATGGAATTGCACCTTATATACACTTAACATTGAACAAAACATTATAAACAACAAATATAAATAAAAACTGGTTTGTCATAAAATGCTTTGCTAAACATATGCAAGACACATTGGTATAAATCCCAGGAACCCTAGAGATCAGTGTTAGAATCATTATTAGTCAACGTCTTTGTCAATGACCTGGAGAATGCAGTGTGTGAATAACACCAAGGCTTTTTTCAGATAGTCAGATGCTACAGAGACAGTAAGGAACTCCAAAAGCCACACTGACTAAGTGTGCACAACACTCAGGGGCAGGTGAGCTTCCATATGGATTACTGCAAAGTAATCAATCAAGGGGAAAATGACCTAAACTTTGCTTACCTGATGCTATAGTCAGAACAGATAGTTTCCATTCATGGAAACGCTATTGGAATCATCAATAACTGCTCTCTGAAATTCTAAGTTTGCAACCCCAGCCACAAAATGTTGAGTGTCATTAGGAAACATAGTCACAGCAAAACAAAGGGATAATTTTCCCACAGGGGACATCTTGTTTCACCCATATTTTAAGTATGTTTGCAGTTCTGGTCTATGCATCTTAAGATAGAATAGAGCAGTAGCCAGACTAGAAATAGAAAAAAATCCACAGAGAAAAGTAACTAAAGTTTTTCAGGGAGTATACTAGTAACTTTACAAAGAAAAGGAGAAAGGGTGGGGACCCCAGTTTGAAAGAATATAGTGGGAGCTGGGTATTTACTTGATACAATTTAGTTAACCATTAAAAAGAATCAATTCAGTGAATTGCCAAANAAAAGCTTTTTTCCTCCATATCGTTTATAGCATCCTCTTTGAGGCCTGCAAATATTTTTTCTCTTGGCATTGATATTTTCCCAGGTGTGTTAAATGGAGATGAAATGACCACTGCTACATTTGCCTATCAACTAGAAATCCAACTTGTGAAGTGCATTATCATGCTAAAACATCTCTGTGGATCATTATCAACTGCTGTCATCACAACACAAAGTGAAAACTCCTCACTATTTGCTATGCACAGGACTGCCAGGGAACATAAACCAGCAGTGCTGCAGGGAGTGTTCTACAAGAACATTGGCTGGTCTTAGAAGGTATCTGTATATTTTGTTAAGTCATGTACGCATACAGAACAAAGAGAATAAGGAAACCCTATGAGGAATATATGGTACAGAAATGATGAACTATTAAACACCACACTAGCATGTGTTACTCAAAATACTGTTGGGTTTTTTTCTGCTTGCTTAGTGCATTTCTTCTAAGAAACTTATTGATCCATTGTTCAGGGATCTAGTATTAGGTGTAATTCAAAGATGAAAGAATTGCGGACTGTAGCAAGTTGCTACTCTGCATGAGTGCTAATACAATGCCTACCTAGCAACAAGTTCTTGTTTGAATAAAGTCCCTCCTCTAGGTACAGCAGCATGCTTGTCACATCATGCCCAGCAGCAGTGGCCTGGAATAAATATGAGGAAAACTTCAATATAGCAAAGAATGCAAACACCAATACTGGTGTATGTTTCTATAAAATGGGCATTTCCAGGAAGAGGAGAGGGATATGGTGGGTACATTTAACTCATGGTAAAATGAAGAGAGAATATCTGCTTCTATTGTGAGGAAAGAACATTTCTTAGCTGAAAAGTTTTTCAGGGTTGCTTAGATCCCCTGAAGTACATTGAACAACCACAATCTGAATTCTGTCATCTGATCAGTGACATTCCTCCCTTCTAATGCTTCCTAATTATTTAGAATACCCACAACTCAGCTTTCAAAGGGGCAGCTTTCATGCTACGGTTTTGAAGTAATGGTAGATAATAGAGATGTCTACATTCTGTTTAAGAATGACATTTTCCAAATGCATTGAGTTAACTTGCATTTGTTTTGATTTTCCTTTTATTAAGTACTTTTTAACTACTACCTTTCATTCAAAGCTTTAGGGTATCAGCTAAAGCAGGTCTAGCTCTGTCATTTGTTTTGAGGGACCATTAGTTGCCTATATTATGCCTAAATAAGAGTGACAAGTCTTTTTGCAAAGAAGAGATGGCTGAATCTTGATTTTTGTTGAAAAGAGTTGTGATTGTTTCTTACTCATTTGCTAAATGGTTTTCATATTGGCAGTGAGAGAGAAAGGGCAAAACAAGGTTAAATGATGGTGGAGAATGCAATAATGATTGCATTGCACCTTTGTTCAGTAACACAGAAGTTGATCAAGTCAAGCTCAGCAACACTGTGTGGTCAGTCAAAGGATTCCCCAATGGAAATTTTATAATTCTTATCCTTACAAATTCATGCTTCTTGGACTTCCACCAGTGTGTTCATCAAGTGCATTTTACTCAAAAAATGAATACTCACACATCTCAAGGATTTCCTCTAAAAATCAAATAACTCACACACAATCTACTTCTTTTGAGTAACAGACTTTCATGCAATGCTCCCTCTCCTCACCTCCTGTCCAGTGAGCAGCCTAGCAGAGATCACTTTGATTAAAACTTCCATTTGTGTTGAAATGCAGATGCTTTAAAAAAAAAATTTAAAAGAATACATTTATGTCTTTTATATTAGCTCATCATCATTATATTATCACAGCAGCAAACTGAGACAAGTGCTGCTTAAAATGCTACAGTTCTGGATTAAGGAGAAGACCTAGAACACACACACACAGAGCTACTTGTTTGCTTATTGAGTTGACCTTCCACATAAATAAGGACTGTGTACAGGAGTAGGAGTGAGGAAGGATGGGGCAAGTATAGCTCTGTTAAAATAAAAAATAGGTTTCTACTATAGTTGACATTCCCAATCTTCTTACAAGGCTAAAAAATGATATTTCAATCCCATCTCTATTTAATTTTCCTCTCGATTTGGAGGATTAACAGTGATATTGTTTTCTTGATTCTTACTAATTATTATCTTCTTTTTCCTAGCCCCAAATCAATTGAAGTATCATAGCAGTTTTCAAATTAATTATTAGATTTTTTTCCCCGTGACTCATTTCAGACACTTTTATTAGAAAAGTGATTGATATATTGACACCAATAATTATTTATTTAACCCATTAATTTTGTGTATCTGCACAGACCTAATTGAAACAGCCCACACTAAATCTAGGATCTCATTTTACCAATCAAAAATTAATTTTTGGATACTCTTGACTGCTGAGTCTGTGTGATGGTGAAAAACACTGTTTTCACCTCACACGTCTGCTTAATATTCCCACTTCTCAGTTTCTCAGTACCAAAAAGACCTTCAGACTCTACTCCTGAAAGATTCCTATAAGCTTCGTTTTCTTCCCTCAGTAAACAAGACTATCTCAATAGGCCTCCACAAATGACAGTTCCCGTTCATTTGACATAATTTGCCTTTTCACCATCAAGCTAAATTTCTTCAATAGACTCTTAATTATTCTAAATCCATTATCTAATGCTATTATAAATGTTTAAATAATATTTGATATAATCCTGGTCCCACTGAAGTTAATGGGAATATTGCTGTTGCTTTAATTAAGACCAAGATAAAATTTATATTGTTTAATTTGTCACATATTACTGTTGGGTAGAAACAACCTAGTTAGTATTCAGAGGTACTAAACAGACCCAGCTCCCAGACTAGAACTGGCAGGGCCTCAACACTTCTCAGGAGAAGTCCAGGAGGCTGTGCTGCTCGGTGGGTGGGTGGGGAAGGGAGCAGCCGCAGGGTCGTGCCCTCTGCTGCAGCTCGGCAGGCCCAGAAGGCTTCCCGCACTCTGGGATGCTCACAGCCTTTAAATAGAGCGCTCGAGTCAGGATTCGTCAAGAGGACAGGAAAAGCAGAGAAGTGAGAAAATGGAGAAAAGCCTTCCCCGATGTGAGAACAAACCAGATACGTTTTTCCAAATTATTTGATAAAAAATCTGGACAATTTTAAGCAAAATGTTTTAAAATATCTTTGGCAAAAAACATTGTGTGCGTTGATCAGGTCTAGTTCAAAAAGAAATACATCTTTTAAAACAGAAGCTAAATATTATTAATATGAAGGGTTTTGGCTGGTGACCATTTAGCTATCATTAAAATTTAGAAAATAAATTGCAAGCTTTTTTCAGACGACCAGCAAAAGCCATGGTTATTCTTATACGATAAATAAAGCCAATCATTAAAAAAAAGGGGACAGCTAAACTATAATCTAGATTTGCTTACTTTTTAAAATGTTTCCTACAGGTCTAATATTATATTCTCTCATACAATGCTAACTTTAGAAGATAAAACTAAGAAGCAGATTAATTTGTGAGATCTTTGTTATGTTCACGGCCAACATGTGATCACACCTACATTATAAAATCTCACAGTGTTTTACTTCCAGACTTCTGTGAAGGCATCTCACCCCAGGGTCTGGCTTACCAGAGCAACACGTTCCATGGAGACATCCGAAATTCCTGCCGAGACCTCGGTTCTCTTTCCCCTCACTGAGGAAAGTCCCCCAGCCACCTCCCTTTCTGTTCACAGCTGTAGTCATCCCAACAGGCTGCTTCCTTTTAGCGCTATAATCAATAAAGGCTGCCCACAGGGGCTGTCTCACCTCCTGTTTTGAAGAGGAGAAAAGTGACATATACCACACCACTGCTGCTTCAGAAGGCAGAGGGGCAGAATGGGCTGTTGAAAGGAACCACAACTCCAACGGCACCAAGTGCCAGGCATTTATTCCCAACTTATCTCAGTTACACCTGTCCTCTTCTCACTGTTTATAACCTATTTCTAACCCTGCTATCTCCCACAACCCTGGAAGAAAGCTGAGCTTCCCAGCTCAACTTCTTCCCAGGAGACAAGGGGAAAAGGTATTGAGACACTGAACACAAAGTCCCTTAGCACTGCAGCATGTCAGGATATGATGAGCACAGCAGCAAAGTCTGAAATGCAAGAAGAAAGGTCATGGGTGATTTTATTTTAAAATACACACGCAAACAGAAAGAACCAAATTTCACAGTGGACTCATTTGCTGGGATTTCAACATGTATCTAAAGCTACCAGGTTGGAGCCCTGATAATGAGTTTCTGGTTATCAGAGCTGGGAATCCTAGAAAAATACAGTGTCTCGAATCCTTAAGCACTTTGAATTTATTTTTTTTAATTAGGGCTCTGATCCATCCAGCCCTTCTACACACATTGTCCTGCTCCCTCTTTCTAGATTGAGGGAAGTACCTCACCAGTGAGCAGTCTCTCTCCAATGAATTCAGAAGTAAAGTTGCTTTTTCACAGAGCTGAAACATAGGATGTCCTACAGGTAGAGGCACTAAGAGGCTCCTTTCTGTCTCCTTTTCATTGATTCACAATATCCCACGATGCAAAGAAAGCATCTGGAAGCCTACCCTACATCACTGAGGAAGATGCTTGGAAGCTCTCCAAGAGCTCCAAAACAATACTGCTGGCTTTTTCTGCCCCTTGTTCAAGCCAGAGGTGAAATGTCTTCAAACTGGTCCCTAGAAGTAGATTTCAAGACCAATAACAGATTTTTCAGTTAATGACCTTCTAGTCTTAACTTCCCGCATGACACCAAAGGCAGAAGCTCATTCTGCAGTTCAGGTCCCCATTTTACATTTGTGCTCCCATTTGTTTTCTTACCTGGGAGGGTTCAGCCATACTCTGTTGCGTAATATTCTATTCCACTGTAATGTGCTCAGTAATTGGCATTTGCTGCCCAAATCAACCTACTTATTACAGTTGCTTTAGTCCTAAACATAAGTGTAGCAAACAAATCAATGAGGAGTTTGTGTCCCTTTGCTAGACAACTGGTGTCTTTGACAGTAACTACTGACAATGCTAGATTTTCATCATCTTCCTAATCTTGTGGTTATATAACTCTCCTCTAGCCTGATATTTATTCATGTTGGAAGAGAATAGCGAAGATATTCTACAAAGTGCCTACTACAAAGCAATACTTGTAAATAAAGACACTTTCAGGCACTTATAATATTTATTGTAGGTCATCAAATATATCCCCTGCTGTGAAAGAATGTCTTTGTTGTTCTTAGGATCTTCTTCTACTTGTTTCATCTTCCACAAAGAGAAATACCCTTATCTGTGCTTACCCACTCTAACACAAACTGTAATCTTCAGCTTTTATCTGTATTGTTCTTGGGGAAAAAGACATCATTCCATATGAGCAGAGATAAATCTGAGTAAAATATGTCACAAATGCATTAATCTACAGCAGTATAGCTCTTAAACATGTTTTGGGCAGGTTTCAAATCTCTGCATTGTTTGTCAGAACCATAAAGAGTGTATGATGTTGCAAAAAGCTTGATATGGAATGGGGGTTTAATTTACTTCTTTAAAAAGAAGCACATAAATAGGTATGTTCTTAATGTTGCCTATTTTCTGCCATGACACTTTAAAGAAAATTCTGAGTAAAGCAAGACCTGACTGAAAGATAGCACTGCTTGGGCTCTCCAACTGCAAATGAGCATCCATAAAGCTCACATGCCTTGAAGCTACAAAAGATTATCCTTTATCCTTCATCTCTCTCTGCCCTTTGGAAATGCTAACCTACTGTATATAAAAACTGTGCATATCCTGCCTGGTGGAAAGCATCACCAAACACCTCCAAACATTTTTCCTCTGTGTTAATTTGCTTCTTGGCGGTTGCTATTTTTAAATGCTATTGCATTACACTTCCACAGCTGAGCTCATATGTAGGATCAGATTTTACATTCAAATATTCAGCTCAAGAAAAAAAGAGATTAAAAAATATGCCTGTTCTACGCATATTGATCTCAACTGCCACTTCCTGACTCTCAAACTGAGAGCTCAACCAATCTCTCAATGATATTAACTCAGGTTACTTTAAGTTCAGTTGCTTGCCATCAGCCCACATGGACAGCTGGGTATCTTGGGACAGAGGGATGTGCTGACCATGAGCAGAGGTTCAGCAGTTCTCAGCACCAAGCAAGACTAGAACTGGTGGGATCCTTCAGTTACGGCTTCACTGGCTTACTACCAGCCATGGCCTGGGCTGCATAACAAATAACTAAATAATATTTTATTTAATGTTTTATTATTCAAAGGAAGCAGGGATGCAAAACTGAAAACAAGAGTATATGAAGTTCTGCATCCTAAAGCTTCAATTGTGTTTATAGAGAAAAATGTGCTTTTTAAAATCCCCAGGTCTTTGGAGGGTGTTTAAGAACTGTTGAGCTCTTTTCAAAATTATTCAAATTGTGGATAGTGAATATTTTGCAAGTCTGGAAGCTAGGTCTTTATTTTAGGTGTCTATAACCTAGGAACACAGTTTAAAGTACCCACTTTTAAGAATGTAGGTGTTTGATAATGGGGGTTTGGATGGAGGAATGGAAATTCCTTGAAGCTTTGTAGAAATGAACTTTTCATTGGGCATCTACTTGTTTGTCACTTCTCTGAACTTTCAACAACTTTCCAAAAACTTTTTTTTGGTCTTTTTTATTTGACCTTTAAAAAAAAAAAATCATACCAGATTATAAAAAAAACAATAAGTTTGTACAGTGTTTGCATTATTAATAAAATAAGCATCACCTCAGTGGCTGTTTGTCTAATCAAAACACATGTACTATAAATAATGGAAAGAAGGACATCTCCTGACCTCAAATAAAGCTTAGTTTCTAACTTAGGGAAACTGCTGAAAGACAGGAAGCTGCATGCACGATTTACTCTGAAGAGTTTACTGTGGGTGATTAACCAATACCAGGGAAAGGGACTAATCTGAGAGGGGCTTCTTGTCCCATAGATATCCATCACATCTTCCTTTCCTGAAAAGCCCAAAGAGGTGGTGAAAGAGGAGGGAAGGGAGCCAGACCTGACATCAGAAAGAGAGTCCAACATAGATAGGAGCTAACGTAGCTGTAAAAGCAGGTCCAAGAGGAGACAACCTGGACCCACACCACACATGCAGCTAACCTGTGTGCATGCAGGACTGACAGGATTTATCAAACACTGTTCAGGCGTAGCTACTCCAGCACACCCCAAACATGCCCAGCTTGCTGCACACACAAAGACTGATCAATGAGTCAGTTCATCACATCTACTGTTTGTGATCTATGCAAAGATATAGATAGTTTTCTGTGAGCCCACAACCTGAACCAAACGCTAGCAAAGCAAAAGATCACCATGCAGGGCAGTAGGCAGTAGATAACCACAGAAAGACAGTAGCTCTACTGCCAGCACTGATAGGGTTGATAGACATGAATTCCCACCTGGATATTTGAAGAAGAACTATTTCAGCTGTCACTGGAGTTATTACACTACGTATTACTAAAACCAGAAACAGGAAGGTGTGACTACACTTAATCCTACAAGGTACTGAGCAATCCAGTCTTAAATCAGATGTGGCTTAAACATTTTAGTGGCTTATGAGCAGAAGTGTCTTTGTCTAAAGGGATTAAAATCTTCCTTAACACCACAGCTAAGTATGTTCAAAAAAGGCAAAGAATAGAGCAAAAGTTCTTTAAATAAAGAAGAGAGTATATTTGTAAATAAAGCAAGATTTTAATTGCAATTTCACAAACATTTAATAATATAAAGAGACTACTATATAGCAAAATAATAGTGCTGCCATGACACTATTAATCATTATGTTTGTTTTTCTTTAAAAAGAGCAGCATTCAGCCTCAGATTAGTTATTTGAGTGTGATAGTGATGGTAACCCAACCAAGTCATGTCCTCACTTTCATGCCTATGGAAGCACATCCGTTTTGTTAGAAAAGTGAAACATTAAATTCTCCCAGTACTTTCTTTTTCTTTTAAAGCATACAATGGACTAAATTCTGACCTTGGTTACACCCATATAACTTCAGATTTGTATGAATGAAGCTAACAGCAAAATGGGACCAACTTTGTGAGCCTATTTCTGCATATGTTTAATTGAGCTAACCAAGCAGGACAAGGTTTTGTGTACAAAGGACTTTTGTATTTGTTTTTATTGTAATAACACTTTTTTTCCCATCTCTGCCTCAATCTTTTTTTAAAAAAAAAGAATAAAGATGAAGCAAGCAGGCACAATGGTAATTGCATTTTGTAAGCCATTTAAGAATGGGCAGGAGGATGGGGAGGCATGGAAAACAAGCCCCTGCATAAAATGTGTGCAGGGTGAAAACAAAGTTCTCCTGAGATGGATAGAAGTTTCTGTTTCGCAGGCTTCCAAATGAATGGTTCAGATGTTGTGAACACAATGGATAGTAATGATGATTACTTTTGCCAATGCCTATGGTGATGTTATAAGCTAATTATATTAGTCATTTACGCAAAGGCAAGATGCCTTTGATAGCTACTATTTGGAGCAACAATTCAGCATGTTGAGTCACTGTTAAGTCACTCTTAAAGACAGACTCTGATTCAACTTACACCCAAATGTGTCCTCAGCAACTTCGTTGAACACAACAGCCTTATTCTGCATTTAAACCTTTATCCAAAAATCCAGTTCTGGCTGTTTTTTTTCTATATACATTCCTTTTTAATTCTCACAGATTGGTTTGCGATAAATCACCTAATCCACACTTTGTGGGATTACATTGGTGCACATTCTATATCTGAAGATACCTGATGTCCATAAAAATGATGAATCTCCATTTAGCTTTATCTGTTTTGACATTTACAACTTTGATACTTTGGAGCCATGAATTTCTCAATAAATGATGTATAAATCCACATGTATTATTCAGTGGGGAATATAAGCACCAACATACCATTTTTATCACAGAAAAAAATTCTCCTTTAAATCCCTCTTGAGAAATATAACTAAGCACCAGATTTTCATGAAAACCTAAAAATGCCTGTCTTATTAACAAACCAGGGTCATGCCCACAGCGTCATCAAATTCCCACAGGGTATGAACAACTTTTCAGAGAGAGGGAAAAGGAAAATTAAAACTTAATGCCTGATGATTTTAAAGGACTTGTCTCTAGGGTTTTCTAGATATTCCTGTCTAGAACATCTCCTGTATCATTAGAGCAAGACAGATCTGGCAACCAGCCTCCTATTTTCATATTCCAAGTTACATTCTCTTTTGTAGCTCAAGATCTGCTTGTTAAGAGTGAGACTGTGAGAACACTTGAACCTCCAGTCTTTGGAGCTATTGACCCCAAAATAGGTCTCACTAAGAGTAGTCAACCAGATGTTTTAATCTGGATCCTTGCACAGATGCTTACCAAGGCCTCTGCCAGCAAAACTCTGTTCTACCATCCTAATAAGCTGACCATGTCCTGCTATCCTAACAGAGCTCTGTTATTCCCAGTGCAATCTTTCTGTTAGGAGGACAACCAATGCAGGATACATCCACCAGCTTTGTGCTAGAAAGTAAGTCTCCAGTATGGAAGTCAGTTCTCCTATGGTGGTAGGGAGTAAAAGGGCTCTTACTCAAGATAGGACCCTTTCTTCTAGGTCTGTAAATCCACAAGTCTACAGGCCCACAAATGTCACAAATGTCTTCTAAATCTAAAATAATTCATGTCTGCAATGCTGCTAAAGTAAGATTCCTGAGCCCTTCCAAGTTACCGTTGTTTAAAGGTCAGTGAGATAAATTGCAATCTTTGTGCCCATTTCAGGAGCTGCACATACCACACATTGCTATGGTTTTGACTGATTGGTCTTCCTAAGGCTAAATGCTCCAGAGCCTGCCCAGCCAGGAGCTCAGAATTCTTCCATCTCAACTTCTTAGCAGGTAAAGCCTGATTTCTGCCCTTCAGGTCATCTGAGATTCTTTGTGTTCATGAATCTGATTTCTCAAGAACTGTACTATGGATTTTAGTTGCAGAGAAAATAAATTGCATCCATGATGAATTTTCTTTGTTTTCAGTTCCCACCTTTGACATCTTAATCCATATTAACCCAAAGCTTTGAAACTTCGCACATATGACAACTATTGTGATTAGAATCCCATCAATTTTTTATCAATAGCCACTGGGTACTTACATGTATGGGGAAGATAGAGATGTTATAATTGTTAATAGAAAGTAGAATACCTGTGGGATTTTCAGAGAATTGTGTCAGTAATAGGTCTCTTGGTCACTCAGGTCACTTGAGGCTTGTATTGCTGCGCATCAGGAAGGTCTCCAGTAAGAAGAAATAGCAATTCACATGTCAAAGATATAAGAAATAAAATTCAGAAATCATTCTTGGTCTCTGTTCACTACTATGAGTCAGTAATTTTTACAACTTACCTTTATTGTATATTTCCACTTACATAAATCATTGGCATTTTTTTCAAGCACAAAACCAAAGGAGGTATTGTTATGGATACAATTTCTACTAATTCTTACATTAGTTAATTCCAAGCAACCCATAAGACTCATCAGTAAGAAAGCACTTGTATTTTTATATATAATATGCACAGAAAGTATATTGATTTTTACAATACAGTTTATTTCAAACTTGTTAATCATCAAGAACACACACTACCCTTTGCTTCACATATCACTGTCCATTCTCCAGCAGTTGGACCAGCCCCAGTGCTGCTGTTACCTTTTTTTCCTCAAGGAGTCAGTTCATTGTTTGATTTCTTTGAACTTTGGCTGATGCCAGGTGTTTAGAGGTGGATGAATAGTGACAATAGCATAACATACATTTCATGAAGAAATGACTTTTTGAAGGTCAGTTGCAGAAGCTCAAGTTTGAAATGCTACATGAGTAAATACAGATTATAGGAGAGGACTTGATTCTTGACCTATGGGGTTTTTGTGCTTGCTAATTTTGAAAGACACTTTAAAGTCTCTCCTGGAGGATCTTTCTTATTTGTAGTATCTTTTATCTAAAAAAGCATTGATGTTACTTTTGCTTCAGAGAAATCACTTCTTGAGTTTGAAAGTGGGAAGAAGATTCCTCTGTTGGATTGCTTTGTTGCTGGGTCTTTGTGACTTCCTTAACTTTCAAAAACTAACTGTTCATATTTATAAATCTTGTCTGCTAGACAAGTGTTAGGTATTTTTTGAGTACTTATTATGCTGTGAAATCCTACCTGACACTTGCCCAGATAACACTGGTGACCAGAAGTGTAGCTGCAGTTTGAGATCCATCAACTTCCAAAATGCAATCTTTTCAAAGTTTGTCAAGACTTTGGTTAGTTACAAACTGTTTCCTTCACAAATGCTATCGAGCCAGTGCAAAATTTACTTCTTGCAATATGTTGGTATTTCTGTGTTTTGTCAAATCAGTAATGTAGAAATGGAAGAGAAAAGGTAAAATGCAGAACAAAACATAAAACCATATAAAATACTTCATTTTCATACTCCCAGTTTGGCAGCAGTCAAAGGTAACATGCTAATTGGCACAAATATAGCATAAGGAGAAATCAAAAAGATTATCCATATGATCCACTTCCTAATACAAATAGTTTATCATCTTATTAGTGCTTACTATTTTTGTGGTAAAATATTCTGAAAGTAAAGTCAACAAAAATTCATAAGTGTCATGTTGTTATGGGATCTGAATGGGGAACTATGAGTAAAGTTCAGCCCTGTTCAAGCAGAGTTCAAGGTGCATCTTTTTTTTTTGTTTGGTTAGGAAAAGGAGTCTACACAACTGTATCATTTTTCCTTCCCTCCTGCCAAGTAACTTCTGAACTCATTGTCCTATTTCAATGCAACCTGAAAGGCCGAAGACAACTGTTTCTATATAACTCGTGAGAATCGAAAGTGGAACGAGAGCAGAGACAAGGTTAGCATCTCTACCAACGGCAAGCACAGTTTGGCTCCCTCACCCTCCATTTGGCCAGGCAGGCAGCATGCACCTTGCCCTGAAGCTTCCCTGCACCTAGGGGATGATGTCACATGGGAAGGGAGAGAGATTAATTCAGGGGTTAAGAAACAAAAGCATTAGATCTTATTAGCTCTCCTACTCTTGGAACAACAGCCCTTCCTCCCCCCTGCCTCCACTACAGCAGTCAGCTTTTCTTTCAATATGTGGTAATATTAATCCTTTATAGTTCTAAGTTCTACCCGGCAAGTCCTAAATTCTCTGATATCGAGGACTGGTTTGTGATTTTTATTTTTTCACTCTTGCTCTGATAAAGAGTTGCTCGCTTAAGTAATCTCATTAACCCCACTATTCATGTGAGCCACCTGCTGTTTGCTTGAGCAAAGAATGCATAAAAGTGAGCAAGAGCTTTGGGAAAAGTAAAATTTCTACTTATACAGTTCACACACCCAGTGCTGCATATATTGTTAACAATGGCACTACAAACACTTCCATAAAAGAACATTTGGGACCAGATCCGTAGCTTTTTAACTCAATAAGAGTCTGATTTCCACAGAATTCTGGATCAGGGCCATAAAAAGCAAACTACTTAGAGAATCAAGCCTTTTACAAAATGAACGATTGCTAGTAGGTGTATCACCAACCTTCAGTATTTTAACACCACACCCTGGCATATGTGATTATTCATTATTCTATGGGAAAAAGACCTTTATATGTAAATGCTGGGAATACAGCAGATTAAAATCAGGTAGTGTACTTAAACACATTTGTAATAATTAATAAAAAATTACAAACAGGTGAGAGAGGATAACTGCCTCTGAAACATTTATTCTACTAGTAATTTTATTACCATTGAATTCTTGCCAGCCAGGAAACACCTAGAGGCTCATGTTTCACACCCAATATTGCAGAGGTGAAAAGGTAGAACATTCTGCCTTAACAAGTATGCAAAGAGCAACTTCAAGCGGAAACAAGTTTAGCACCCAGCTCTTACTGGCTCAGCTACAGAGAAACTCTCCATAATAACTCGCTTGGTTGTGCAGCTTCTGTGAGGCTGTGAGCTTCCGCTTTGGATCTCAGCTATGGAGAGGCATGTGGCATGCATGCATGCTCCCCAAATTCACTTGCCCTATGAAGATTTCCACTAACTGGCTACTTTTTCTGCCTGACTCACTGCTATTGGGGAAAAAAAAAAAAAAACCACAAAAGCATATAAAAGTTTGTATTTGAAGAGAGATAGCTAAAGAGCTACATTATAATCATGTAGGGTACAAACTACATCTTTTCTCAACTAGCAACAAAACACTGTAGTGGAATAATTATTCAGCTCTTAAAAGAATAAATTCTTCTGTTTTAATATACTATACAACCCAGAGGCATAGTGATCTCTCCAGACGACAGTAATTCTCACTATCCTTATCAAAAATGACAGTTGTTCCTTTGAAGCAGATTGCCATGGTAAGGCACTAGCTGAAAAGCCAGCCTTGTTCTGTCACGATAGGAACTTATCCCAACTCTGTGTACGCTAACATGTTCCTCCTGTGAAAGCAAACTGAATAAATCTTTTCCATTTCTCCCTGAGACTTATACTTCTGACACTGTGTGTGAAGTTGACTGGAAATCTAGATACACAGAACAGAGCAGACAAGGTTGATTTAAACAAAGGAAGCACTGAAATATTCACTTGGCTTCAGCCACAGCCCTCCTTCACCTGCAATTATATGGTCTTAGACATGCCTTTATTTACTATCCAGAACTATCCCTATTTAGGAGTTCGAAATAAGCATGTCTTAGGTTGGTTGTTTTTTAATGTTGACACACATATTTCTTCAGTACATGTTATGTAATGGTGACAGAAAAAAGATGTGCACCAATAAACTCATTAAATGGCACTCAAAATATTTCTTACTGTGCCTGAACATCATCTCTGCCATGAGGAAGAACTGGGGCTTGGTTTTTCTTTTTAAATACAAGGCCAAAGCATTGGCTTTAATGCAGATAAAAACATTGGCACCAGTATTGACATTACTGCAGCTAGTACCACATAATCCTCCTGCCCAGAGTGCTGGCACAGATGCAAGTAGATACACCTTGAAAGGAACCGGTTACAGACTGAAGTCTGTCCGATTTGGCCCAGGAAGAACAAGGTTTAAAACAAGCACTAGAAAAATGGCATTTTGCATGCCAGTCTGCATCATCTAGCTCTACAAACTGCTCTTGTATTCCTTCCCTGGGCAAAATGAAAAAGTTGAAAACGAATATGCTCTTGGGTATGATACATTCTCATAACGATCATAGTCAAAGCATAGAAACTTGACACAGTTAACAGGAAGAAGGAAAGCCTTCTATATGGTAGCATGGAAAAAAACAGATGTTTTGGGCACACCCCCCCCACTTAAGACAGAAATAGAAGCTTTATATTTACATTATGCTCGCAATTGCTCAGGCAGAGACTGGGAGCAATACCATGCTGCTGAGGTGACCAGCAACACCACAGTGAGTACAGCCTTGTAGTAATCCAAAGGCTCAGTCATTCTTCAGAAAGGTTTAATGGATCACAAACAGTTAAGAATTAATACAAATAATCTATTCACAAATAATTCATAGAACAGGGAAAGACAAACTAGTAAGATGACACTGTAAGCTATGTACACGGCTGGGAGAGAGACAATTCATCTAGCTGCTTGTGTATACTCACTACGTCACTCAGATTTAATTTGTACCAGGAAGAAAGGAGGAGTCTTATCCCCTATCATCTTGCACATGATGAGATCATTTTCATCTGCGCAAAGTGAACATGGAGTCTCACTCCATCAGAATTCTGCTTTCCCATTGAAGCATTTTACATCTACCACATGCTGGTCTAACTGACCAGACATACCATCACCTCAGGCATATTGTCAGCCTGCATATGGAGCTAGCCATGATTAGCTAGAAGATATAGTTAAAATTATTTTTATAAATAGGAAATGCATAGTAGCGGTGTGGGGGGAGAATAGTGGCTTATGATAATAAAGGCAGTTTAGTATTATATATATATAGGGAGAATTTCTACTTTGTTATAATTTGTTAGCACTCTGGACACATCATTTTTCATCATGTACTTTGAATGAGAGAAAGATACACTTTATAAGAATCCTCCATGCTTATATTATAGCATCATTCTCTCTTAATAGCCTTCTGGCTATCCACATGCTTCATAGTAGAAATTATCTGCCAAAATCACTTAATGTTGAAGACATCATGGGACTGCAGGAAAAAGTCCACATTACAGTTTGTCTTCATTTCTTCTTCAGTTTCTTTATTTTTCCATCAATCACAATAGTTGATTCCTTAATAATGCCCTTGAGAATCCTTACCAAGAAAGCAGAAAGTCCACAGACTCTCTCTCAGTCAGATGTTTCAAGCATACTCTGAGGATCTTGTAAATCTTCTCTAATACAGAATGGATCATTCAGGTCTCAAAATGTTTAATATAATCTCTCCTCCAGTCAGCCTAAGGGACCACAATCCTCAGGGCTGCAACCCTTCCCCTAATTTTCCTAGGTTTTGAAAATGTCAAGGCTAATCTTAGACTCACATAGAGTTTTTTTAAATAAGTTGCCTGACCTTTGTATTTCACAGATACTCTGACTGAGGCAAACCAATTAAAAGGAAGGTTTGTCACCATTTTTTCCCTTGGGATATTCATGGACTTTCCTGATACTGTCATCCAGAAGCAGCTTTTAAGACTTGTGAAGCTATTGCTGATCTGACCTCAAACCATTCTGCAGTTATAGCAGATACAAGTTCCCTCCTGGCCACATGCCGGCAAAGGAAATTTCTTTTCTCATAACCTACAAGAATTGCCATAATAATAGATCCCTAGTAAGAATAATACCAGACTCCTGTGTAATGCTTTTTATTAACTGCTTTCATGGAGTTTTACAAAGGTGAGGAAATATTTCTGCCATTTTTAATGGGAAAACTCAAGCACTGGGCAATGCTGTATGTTCAAGGTCATCCAGTAGGAGAAGGGCAGAGCTGGAAACATAGACTTGGTTTTCAAAGGCCATACATAGGATACTAACCCCATTAACATATGTCAGTGTTGTTAAATATATTAACAAATCAATCAAATACTTTTTCCATCTTAAGATGCTGGCTCTGACACCTAGTTCCTCTAATAGCCTTGTTTAAGCCACTCAGAAGAATCACTCTGAATAGGCTAACGTCAAGGTTTTCTCATCCACACATGCAATTTAGACTTTAATAATTTGCTTCCTGATTCTTATACTTGCACAGAGATACACTTATTTAATAACCGACTTTTTTAATTGTGTAAATTACACTGACAAGTTCTCATTGACGCAATCTGTAGATTTGTACCCATAAGAGAATTTAAGGTGTAAAACCAAGTCTTCCACATTTCCAGATCTAAGTATGCATTCACAGGAGAACTACCCTTCAGAAATATGACCTAAAGTGATGCCAGTTGATACATGATAGTTGTCCATAAGTCTTTAAAACTCCATCTTATTTTAAATTGTGTTTAAGAATCCTAAAACAGGAGCAAATGTCCACAGATCCCACTATGAATAAAATCATTCAGCTAAATTTGCCAGGAGGTTGGAGGAACTACCTCATTGACCAAAGATCCAAAACTGGTCCTCTATTTGCTTATTCTGGCTGAAAACCAGTTAGTTATGTTTACAAAGAATACAAACAAGCTTTCCAAACATTTCACACTATTATAAGGCATGAGTGGGGTCTTTAAACAGTTTTCAGTGTCACTTTAATATTCTTCTGTCACACCATTGTACTCTGGCAACAGACACTTAAGCACATGAAGCATATGTGACTCAGCAAAGCATTTCCCTTGATTTTAGTGCAATCAGCCTTTGATGGAACTACATACCAGCTGCGTCACTGTCACTGATCCTTAGGAAGCATGTCTGCAACTTGTTATGAACCCCAGGAAGGTCCAGGTAAAAAAAGATTTTATCTTTTCAGATGCCGTGCTACAATAGGCAGAAATCAGAAAGATAAGGGCCATTGAAAGACAATCTGTAATTTTGCCCAGCATTCATTCTGCAAATATTATCTGAAGGTGATGGGATAACTCAAAGACTCTCTCAATGATAACAACTTTCCTACTCAAAGGTGTAAGAATATCGCTAATATTTCCTGAAATTCTCATCAACTTTTCTCATTATTGTCCCTATTCTACTGTCATTACTGAGCTTGAAAGCTAAGAGAGTGTCCTTCTATCAACAGCACTTCTAACACAGGCATTACTGTAGTATTTCTAGATATTAGTTAATGTCTGGATCTTACCTTACATTTCTTGGTTACATATGATGGAACTGATGGACTGACTATAGGAAGCCTTGCAGCTATTTTGTCTTGATGAACGTACCTTGGGATGCATTATTTTCAATGGGTATATCCCCTTGATTTCCTATTCTTAACATTTCTGGTGGAGTTACTTGAGAAGTAGCAGGTAGTCTCCCAAAATTTCAAATACAGTTTATTCCTTTTAGAAGAAAGGTTGTAAATACAAATATGGAAATAAACACCTATGTGAAAAGCACAGACTGTAAAAGGGGAAATATCTTTAGCAGGAGCAGATTTTGCAAGTGTTCCTCATTTTATTACATTACAGCTAAAGTTACCAAGCCATCCTTCTGCAAAGGTGTAACACCTAGCCTGAGTGTCATGGAGAATTGTGAAGTTTCCCCATTCAGCATAGTATCATTACAGAAACACCTGTGTTAAAAATAACTTCAAGCTTATCTACTCTGAAATATTCCTTAACCTTTAAAATGTTTCCTTTTCTTACCTGATGCTTTAACATTTGCATTACGCTTCAGACTACAGCTGTGACAGCAAAAGCATCATCTTTTTCCCCCTGTTCTTCTGACAAAAGATAGCACTTCTCTTTAGTGACAAATAATGCACCTACAGCTGTAATAAACACACACAGAAGTGTGGCAAGTTGGGATGAAAAAATCCACAGTACAACATCTATTCATTTAGTGTCTGCCTCTCTGTCCTCACCTAAGCCATGATCCCCTCCCAAAAGTGGCACCATGTTGGTCTGTAGCAGTAAGGCCCCCAGCTGAGGGCCTCACCCTTCTCCATGGCACCCACTTCCACCCCAGTGTCCTACAACATTGCTGGACTGGAACCCAACATAAGTCCTGACATGCACATGAATTGCTTCTAAAGACCGGGGTGACATGTTTCTCAAGAGGAGTGAGGAAGAGTGTGACAGAATCAAACTGAATAAATGTAAAAATACCTGATCATCAAACAGGTCCTTGGCAACCAGAACAGACTCACTGTATCTGCTACAACTCATGCAGGAGCACAAAAGAATGAGATTCTCCTTGCAATTGTCTTTCTCTTTTGGGAGGGAATTGTCAACCATCAGAATTCATACATCTGACTTTTACATAGCCTTCTTCACCCATCTTGGTATGGCAGACATTTGAGAGGTATGAGAAGTGAAGAGTGTTCAAAAAGAGTGGAGTCCTCCCATATATTCACAGACAAAATGCAATGAATTAGGGACAAGTAAGGCAGGAGGATGAGGCAGCTTGAGAACCCTAAAGCTTTTGACTCTTCACCCTTGTTCTGGTGATTGTTAATGCAGAGTAGAGCCTGTCCTACAAAAGGTTTTCTTTGTGTATAATACGTTTGTTTGCAGAATCAATAACATCTCAGACCAAAGAAAAACCACCAAGTCTCCTTCCTAGGAATATCACATTCTTGGTTCTCATTCAGTACTTTATTTGCCACTTCTTTTATCTGCTTTAACAGATTAGTCAAAGGCACACTCCTTGTTGACATCAAATGTGTGGCAAAAACAAGTGTATAAATGAATAATTATTTCTAACACTTGCAATGAGATTAAGCACTTATTGGATTAGAAAAAAGGCAGGATTTAATGGGGTCACTTATGCTACAACTCAAATATAAAAATGTACAGTGCGTGCATACATATCAAATTGCTATCTTTATAGTCCATCTAGCTATAACCATTTAAATATTTTATCTATTCAGCACTAATACATTTCTGGTGTCTTCCTTCTTAGTACACTACAGGTGAGTGTCCTTGGGCATCTCCGTAGTGAACACGTGACACAGTCGTTAATGCCATTAGTGAATAAGCAATTTTCAGTATGAGCTAATTTTGGGAACTTATGCTTTCCTAGATGTGGGGAGATGCCTTTTAAGCCTCCGGCACATAGGACCAATACCTCTCTTACTGTTCTCCCTCTGTATGTTGCTGGAGTCATCACATGCTCTACCAGTCTTCACTGCAGTGTCCCTACAGCTTCCTCAGAAAAAGAAAGGAACAGAAAAGGGTGATTTGGTGAACCCATATATGTACCATTGTATTGGTTGCATTTGGCAAGGTTTTGTGGCAGGAGGGCTGTAGAGATGAACTCTATGAGAAGAGGCTGGGGTTGCCCCATTCTGGACACAGACAGCTCCAGCAAGCTCCCCAGTGGACACACCACAGGTCACAGCTGAACCCAGGCGAGTATCTGATGCCTGTGTGAAAACATATATAGCAAAGGGTAGAAAACACTGGACAGGCAGAGGAGGGGAAAAAAAAAGTGAGAAACACCAGAGAAAACACCAAGGTGAGAGGAGGAAGAGGTTCTTCAGGCACCAGAGCAGAAATTCCCCAGCAGCCTGAGGACAGAACCATGCTAGGGCAGATGGATATTCTTGAAAGAACTGCAGCCTGTGGGGAGCCCACACTGGAACAAGGTTTTTTCTGAAGGATTGAAGCCCATGGAAAGTACTCACACTGAAGCAGGAGAAAAGTGTGAGGAGGAAGGAGCAGCAGAGAGAAAATCCTATATACTGACCCTAATCCACATTCCCCATCCTGCCCACAACACTCAGCAGGGCAGTAGAAAGAGTCAGGAATGAAGAAGTAGAACCTGTGAAGGGGGGAATGAAAGGTGTTGTTCTAATGTTCATATTCTTGTTTCTTACTACCCAAATCTATTTAAACTGGCAATAAATTAAATAAATTTTCCCAACTTGAGTCTGTTTTGTCAGTGATGGTAATTGCTAAGTTATGTCCCTGTCCTTACCTTGACACACAAGCTTTCTCATTCTTGTTTTTTTCTTATTTTCTCCCCCTGTCCTGCCAAGGAGAGGGAGTGCAGCTGGGTGGGCATTTGGCTGTTAGCCAAGATTAAACCATCACACTATTTTCAAATTCTAGATGCTTTTTTTTCAGATGCTATGATCTACAGATGGCTTTGCAATGTAGCATGTGCCTCTGTTTTCCAGAAAAAGAATGATCCTGAGTATCTGTTCCTTACTAGTAAGATTACTATGGACATCTGAATGATGGAACAATAGACTTCTTTTTTTCAGCCTAGATTGCAGAGCATTGAATCTCTCAAAGCCACCTGGATCAGGAGAGTCAAAAGCTAGATTGTGGTGGAAATTGTAGGAAGATCAGAATAAAAAGAGGCATCCACAAAAAAACCCTCTGTCTGAATCCCAAAGAATACTCACAAGTGTAGAAGCAATCAAGACAGGAAATAGCGGTAGGTATTTCTCTATTTTGAATGACTAACATTTGACTTGTTTAAACTGAAGGAAGCTTGGTTTACCTGCCATCTGCACTTCTATATGCCTAATCTGCTACGTGTCCTTTACAAATACATACCTGGCTGCTTAAATTTCTGAAAAACAAGGACTAGTATTGGCTGTAAGACCCTACTTATAAGTGGCAGAAAACCAGCCTTTTTTCCAGGAATAGATTTAAATTAAAGAGTCAGTAACTAAAATTAGGTGATTATTGATGCTTTCATTCACATGACATTCAGACAAAATGAAAAGTGTTGAGCAAATCTAAGGGGTTTTTAACAATATTTTAACTTCACATAATATATAACTTAACCTGAAACAAAAATTTCATTGCAATTTTTAGTTTCTTTACTTTAAAAAATATATTCCAAGGAAAATTGAACATTTACAGTATTTTCAAACCAGAAAATGATGCTATTTATTTTAAAGTATTGCAATCAAAATAAAACTGTTTTTCATTTTATTTTCAGCAGTTTAAGGAAATTTACTTTCTGTTTGGTTGGTTTCGGCAAGTAACTTGATAAAATGAAATAAAATTCTCAAGAGTTGTTTGGTACTGCTAAATCTACCTTTTTCATGTATATGAAAAATACATACACTGTATCAGATTAAAAATATTGACAGACTCTACCTGGAGCCAGACACACTCCACCTGGAGTGTTAAAGCTCTGGAGCTGCCACAAGGGAGAAATCTGAGGGAGGTTGAGGGATGAATCAGGGCTTCTTACTGATCGCAGTACAGTTCCTTAGGTCTTTGAATACCAGACAAAGCTATAAAGCATATAACAAAACTAAATAAACAAAAGAACAAATAAACCCTTTGATGTCCTTTTATTTAGGTAAAGCTTCCAACAAAGCAAAAAAGACTGTACCTTATCTCTTGACAAGGAATATATCTTATATCTTTAAAAGGGAATGTATAATTTAATTGCTATTTCTCATACATTTTTAATCTTTGTGAACAAAGCAAAAGGCCTGGCCAAGAGAGACAGGTAACACTGCATGGTAAATTGATCGCCCCAAATCTGGATTCAACAGGTATAGTCAATATTGAAGAGTACCATTATTTTCACCAAAACCATCTTCCCCTTTTACTGCCACGGATGACACACCTCTCACATCTGAATTGTCACACAGTCTGAGGCTGTATGAGGGCAACCTGTAAAGACTGGACCCTGCTCAGAAGCTTTAAGAAAACGGATAATCTTATAAAGTCTAAGAAATACTCTCATCCTGAGAGTTGAGCATGTATCCAAATACATCACTGTGAGTTCCTAACAAATTCTTGTCTCTCACATGTTTAGTAAGTACCATGCCCACGTGGTTAGACTGACCCAAGAGGTGGTCTACAAGAGGTACCCAACTCTCATTTGGCAGCCTGACTTTTCTGCAGAGAGAATGGGAGCAGCTTTGGGGGTAGAAAGGTATGGCTGACGGATCACCAGACGACTGCATTATTTCAAGGAAATGGCGGTGAAGGAGGAGAAAAATAGGGTGCACACATCTGCCCATACACAACCCCTAAAACCTGCTGTCATATTTGAGGGAGAGAGGAAGACAAGCAGCAACACCTCTAACAGATCACAGCCAGGATGGGTGGAGGAGGAAGGAGGTGCCAGAGGTGGAGCTGCTTCCATGTTTTAGAAAGATGAAAGGGAGAGTAACCTTGCCACAGCCTGCTGTATGTGGGACAGAGCAGGAAGGAAACTGGGAAAGCAGGACACAGACAACCTGCTCACCCAGCACCCAGAAATCCAGCAGAAATCCTGACCTTTAAGGATTCACACCTTTAAGATGTGAATCCTGCCCCCAAAGTGAGATCCAGACCCTGAAGCTGCCAAGGCCTTAACATGCTGAACTAGGACATGAGTCTCTTCTGGCTAGGTTTATGGGCTGACTTATTTCTTTTACCTATTTCCTGCAGCATGACCTGCAGTCAGTGCTGAACCCCACACCTTGTCTATAGTTGCAGTAACCGTGACTGGATCAAGCCTATCTGCTTCTGAATGTTTTCTCTTTCCTTACCCAAACCCAAGAATCTTCATTTTGTGAAAGCCCAATATCTTTTTCCTTTGTGATTTTGCTGGTAAAAAATGGTGCTCATCATGAAACACCATGTAGTCCAAGTCAATAGGGTTATTTCCTTCACTTTCATGCACTTCTCCCATATAAACTGATATGCCTTGGTTGCAGTGACCATGAGATGGTGGAGTTCAGGATCTCATGTAACAGCAACAAAATAGCAAGCAGAGTTGCAACCCTGGACTTCAGCAGGGCCAACTTCGACCTCTTCAAACAATTGCTAAGGGAAATCCCATGGGCAAAGCTGCTTGAAGGTAAAGGGGCCCAAGATAGCTGGGTAGCTTTCAGGGACTGCTTCTATGAAGCTAAAGATCGGAGCATCCTGACACGTAGTAAGTCAAGGAAGGGAGCCAGGAGACCTGCTTACTTAAACAGGGAACTGCTGGATAAGCTTAGGTGGAAAAAGAAAGTTTATAGATCTTGGAAGGAGGGGCTGG